>WTSP01001251.1:0-33050 GCA_025331215.1 Actenoides lindsayi | reverse complement strand
GAAACAAACACAAAAAAAACCCCAACAAACAAAACAAATCCCAAAAAACTCCAGCAGCACTGTAAAGTTATTTAGAGAAATTACTTATGAGGTACTGATCCTTTACCAGCAAGTTAATAACTTACACTGGAATGAACCAAAGTCCCAGGTGCTTTAAGTAACTAGCAGGTAATTAACTGATTGGCTGGAGGCCAGTAAATCATATTATTTCTACAGCAATGAACCAAGCTTTGCTTGATAAAAAGTAATGATATATATTAGCTGGAAGAACATGTATCATTATTATCTGGAAGCATTTAAGGAGATAGTCAGCGATTCTAAGCCTACGATTCAGATGGAAAATTCTCTATGAAAAGATAATAGGAACTCATTTTATACAGTGCCTTTTATATTAGAGACAAAATTGCTTTACAAACAACAATTTGGCCAAGGTGCAGCACGGCAACTGTGTAGGCAAATCTAGCAGTCTCTAGGCACTTCACAACAGCTCACACAAAACCTCATTAATTATTTCAGCAGAAACTGAAGAACCTGAACAAGATCAGGGCTTTGTTTTGCTTGGCATCATGAAAACAGAGACCTTCTTCCAGGCAGGTTACAAATTAAACAGATTAAAAAGTGGGAAAGTCACACAGAGGGATGAAGCGCCAGTGGTTACATGTGGGTCACAGACAAGTTCACTTCCAGGGTGACCAAAATGGATGGTGGGTCTTGTAGAGGGAAGAATAACTTCAGTGGTCAGACAGAACACAGAAGGTCTTGCACACACCTCCCCTTCTGACCCAAAGGTTACTATCCCATTATCAGAGACCTCTCAAATCTTCCAGGTGCACTGCACTTGGCAGTACTCTCTAACCATGAGACCCGTGCCCTTGGCCACCCTGCTCAGCTGGAGAGACCCAAGGTACAACCGTATGCTTTTGCTGTTAGAAGAGATGACACTTCAGAGCAGGAGGGTGCAAGAGCACTGCAGTGCTGGCACGGTGTACGAATCTGCGCTCCTCGGCATCACCGCAAATTACAAGCTCTCCGACCTGAATGTTTTGTGTTAAGCTCTGCTCCTTAGAAATAGCTCCATCTGTCAAATGACCACCGTTTCTATCTGGTCAGATTCCTTTCTGATAGAACTCCAGTGTCATTCAGTGAACTAGGGAATGGAGACATAACCGAAAATGACTGTTTCATTGTGCTGCTTAGTGTAAGAGCAGAGACGGGGAAACTTAATGCCACTGCCAATAATTACTACTCAAGTTATTGGGAGCAGCATATGTTCAGTTCAGGAGTGTCTGAAATTATGGCAAGAGTAAATATTCTTCAGCTCCACCTGTGCTGAGGAAGAGCTACATCAAGAGCATATTATCAGGCCATGGTATCTCGGGAAAAAAAAAGCTCCTCATAGGCAATGCGAATGAAGAAACCAAAGTCTCTCTGAGTGATGTCCTTCATTTTCACTGGTGTATCTTCTGCTAAGAACCAGTGAACTATTGCCCGTTAGTGACCGAAGCCGAATGGCCAATTTTAAGGCTAATTATTAGCGAATAGGTTTTTACAAAACTTATTCTAACACAACAAAAATAATGGAAACAACTTACATGATATTTACGTTTAGCCTTTTGGCAAATATTAATGACTTGTTGCCACTGTGAGACGGGATATGAACAGCATATCAAACACGAAAGGGAAGGTCTTGGCTCTGAGCTCAGTAGTCCTGAAGCTTTTTGCAGAAGAAAAGCAAGTACTTTATCACACCTTCAATAGCCCTGGAAATTCAGGCAGGGTAAGACACTCTACAGAACTGAGTAAGATAAAGGCCTAAAGAGGGAATACATTTATACACAGTACCAATACCAGGGGAAGAAAAGCATGACTTTCATATTCCTGTTGTTATTCCTATTCTATTATTCCTTGCAATTAGTTTTTTTTATTTTTTCCCCCAAAACAGATCTTGAAATTAATCCATGTTTTTGCCAAAATTCAAATTCATGTCATCTCCCTTTAAAATGCTTTAGTATGTTCCCTCTGTTCCTTTCTAATTTTACACAGTTTCTTCTAGGTATGCAATCTGTTTCCCTCATTCATTTATTGATTCAGTAACCTGGTAACCATAATTAACCTGCCAGCATAATCTACACATAAGAGAACCCTGCTTAATTAATGACTAGAAGTGCTGGTAGTAATATATATGATATGCAGAGAATTGCCTGGTTTGCTTGATACATTTGGCTAACACATTTTTGTCTGAGCATTAATAAAAAAATACTAGTTACCGACAACAAAATGCATCATCTGCATTTATGTGTTTCCTCTTTTTCTCCTTTGTCCTGCAGAAACACCAAAAACGTGTTTAGCAAACTCATGGCTTTGCATAGCTAGGAGATCTATTTGCATCTCAAACTATTCCCTCCCACCCATGTGTTTCTACCTGGTTTCTCAGGGCTGTATGCATTCGCTGTTATATACTCAGTACAGTACACTGCAGATGTGTTTCTTCTGGTCACCTGCAGCTCTTTAGCAAATCACCTGTCAATCCAGAAGAGTTTTCTTCTTTGCAGCTGGACACTGGTCTTGCCAAGAGGCTTTTAAACTATTTAAAATAGGTCCATCCTTAATTTATCTAAAACTGGAAAGGCCGAGCTCCTGTCAGTGGTATTTGAAATCTGCAACAGTGCACAGGGCTTTAAATTGGCACGATGAAGAATGTCACCTGCTCTCAGGATATTCTGCAGTTCCAAATGAAATTAAAAAGATATACAGGTGCTTTCTAAGCTGCTGCTATAGGTGCAAATTCATGCTGCTGTTATCAGCAGTAGCCAGAGCAGTCAGCCTTCTCCAGTAGCCCTCAGCACTTTCTAGGATTGAGCCTGTTCTTAAGAATTCCCCCCCAAATTCCCCCCCCCCCCCCCCTTTTTTTTTTTTTTTCTGCCATTGTGAATTCACAATTTTTCATTCATA
The DNA here is from genome assembly GCA_025331215.1 of Actenoides lindsayi. Classification (NCBI taxonomy): domain Eukaryota; kingdom Metazoa; phylum Chordata; class Aves; order Coraciiformes; family Alcedinidae; genus Actenoides; species Actenoides lindsayi. The sequence continues at coordinate 30,098 of WTSP01001251.1, read as the reverse complement.
CTTCCAGCCCAGGAACAATTTTTAGCTTTACAAATGCTGCAGAGGAAACAATGCTGTGTCCCTAAGAAACCCATCAGCTACAAACGTCTCATACCTGACTTCTACACCATCTGTATCACACAAAGAACATAGAATTTCAGTGGTGCTCAACTAAATGGGTCCCCAACAGTGGAGCTGGCAGCCTGCTTCTATATGGACTGGATTATGGATCTCAGATGAAAAAATACCAGACATCTAGTAAGATAATTACATGTTTCCTACAAAACTCCTGCACTTTAATCACTCTGCTTAGAGCTGTAAACATCACAGAGATCTCAGCTAAGTAGAGGCATGATTCATTAAGCAATTAAATATGAGAGTACAAGGAAGAAACCAATGTGCTGACGAACTAGGAAACACTATACTTTTCTCACAGCATTGATAACATGTCTCTCTAAAAAGTTCACAGAGAAACAAAACACAGCAAAAATCAGACTATTCCTTCCACAGACAAAAACCTCCCAAGTTTTAGCCAAAACCTAAACTACACAGTCATCAAACCAAAATCTTCCTTAAAAAAAGAAATAGTAAAAAAAAAAATTAAACCCTTAATGTTCAGTTGAGGGGGGGGATGGGGGAGGGTGGAAGAAAAGAAAAGAAAAAAAAAAGAAAGGAATAAAAGAATAGATCAACCCTTTTAAAAACAAATTCTTAGGTAACAAAAAGCACAACCACAAGTAAAAGAAAAAAACCAACTGAGTATCAGTAAATACAGTAGGAGTAATGTGCTGTCAGAGACAGGAGCACAACTGTGCTTTTACTAGACTGAGTTTCTGGACTGTCTTCAGGTACACTTCCATGCAGAGTTCATTACAATGATTCATATTCAAGGCTGCTGGGTTTGGAGTAATCTCTTGTCAGGTGTTAGATTTAACATTCCTACAACCCTCACTTAGGATATGATTTTCTCTTCTCTTTCCTGTCATTCTTCTCCCAGTCTGTCAAACCTGGGAGCTCTGGTACTTTGCTCGCTGCCTTACACCCATTGCTGTAACAGGTTCCACAAGCAGGAGCAGCCCCGTGCTCTGTCACAGTGAAAACCAGGAGGAAAGAGTCCAAACATAAAACAAAGTATGCGCTGCCATCATTTCAACTAAAATCTAAGTGACCTTTTCATGACAAGGCTACATGGCTTGATGCCGCAGGGGGAAGAATCAGGAAGAAGTTTATTCTTTCCATTTTCTCCTCCTTTTTTTTTTTTTTCCCCTCTCTCTGTTTGAAAAATGATAGCTAAAGCAATGATGTAACATTCAATCAGCTTTTCTTTTTGCCTTGAGCACACATCTATTATTACTAGATAACAGTAAAAAACCCCACCGATTAGGGCAGATGCAAAACAAAAACACAAAAAAAAAAAACCCAAAAAACCAAACCAAAACAAACAAAAAAGGTGTTAATTCTGACTTTTTCCCAGACAAGGAATCCAAGCTCTCTACGATCATCTGTTTGCATCTTATTGGCACCTGATCTCTGACACCAGGAATTCCCTGGATACTGGCGTGCCCTTCCCTCAGTGCCGCAGGAGCTGGGTGGGATCCTGGTTGGAGACTAACACGGGGGTGCCCTGAAGCTTGTTCTGGGCTGCAGCCCTTCCTCAGAAGATGTGCAATCCGTAACCAAAATCTCTCATCTGGACACTGCCTGTGTAACCCCCCCATCACTGATGAACCATCTGCTGAGTCTCCAACACCAAGCACCTACAGACACCGTGCTGGCTATCCTTCACAATACAGCCCACCAGGTTGCCTTTCAAACACCATCTTCTTTCCTTGCTTCATAAGTACAATGTGCCTCGATAAAAAAAAAACAAAACACTTTACTATAACCTGTCTACTGGTGTCCTATACCTAAAACAAACACATACATCAAACTAGACTTGAAGGTAAAGTAACTGAAAGAGCACGCAGCTAGCTTTTTTTCTGCATCCATTACCTGATTATCAAGTGAAATGGAGAGCCTTCAATATCAATTTTACTTCTGGAGTTTTAAAATTATATTGTTTAAAAATTCAGTGTAACGTGCACCGATTTCAAGCTTTGAATGCAACTTTTTTTTTTTTTTTTTTTCATTTCATAGTTTCCATTGCTGCAACATTGATTTCTGACACAAGGAAGATAAACAGCTGCGAACGTGATGGAGTACCCTAACTGCCTGCAATTTTAATCGCCAGGCAGTGTTGTTATCTGGCAAATTTTAGTAGTGAGCTGATTCTATTGCTACATGGAAAAAAATGACCAAAAAAAAATAAATAATCACCTTTATTAGCATTAAAACATACATGTTTGCACAAAGGATCAGACCGTAAAGATTAAAGCTCTTTTTTTTACCTGGTATTGCTGCTTTGGTGTCAGCAGCAGCCACCTGAGCTCAACCACCACTCCCGACTCCACAGTGAGCAGGATGTGGGGCAGGTGGGGAGGCAATAAGTGGCAAAGGGTGGTCAGCTGTGCCAACATAACAAAGGAGAAATAACCTCCTATCGATACTGGCCACCAGGAAGACCACGTTCCTCATCACAGCCAGTCAGTGCTATTGTCTCTTCTGCTTTCACTGAACAATATGCATTAATAATTCAAACTAACCTGTATGTGTAAAGCAATGAGCAGGATAAGTTCATATTCATGTCTATGATAAAATATTTAAATTTTGTTTGCCTAAATTGGATTTGTGGTAGTCTGCAACTCATTGAAAAATGAATCAAACTTGTTTTAAAGAGCACAAAATGTATGAATTCTCACGCAACTGGAACACACAACCGTTTTATATCATACTCTAGCAAAAACTTTTGTGCATCAAGGAAATTTCAGAACTCATAAAAGTTCAGAAACTCCAACTTTGTTAAAAGAGAACTGGAATATTCCAGTGCACAAATTCCTGAACCAGTCAAACTTGCACCAACACCTTCTTGAAAAATTATTTAAACATTTCAAAAGAATAATCTTCATCTAAAAGCTGTTTGGAAATAAATATCAAAAAGAGGAAAAAAAAAAAGAAACCAGAGAAGGAAAAATTAAGATGTTAAATACAATTTCCTAATGCATGTGGAACTGCTTTTTTATAAAGTATTTAGTATGTATTTAAGAATGTCTTGGTAATATACAGCCATATACTCATGTATTTCCTCTAGTCTTAACAGATAAACTGTTTAATAGATCTTCAAGCAAACATTAATGTAAGTAAACTATTAAAAAAAGGCATCAGGAGAAATGGTCAAAAAATACCCAAGAAAGTATTCCATCTGAAAGATAAAAAAATCAAATATTTTATGGGGCATTCTTTAAAGGCAGCATATGACAATTTAATTTGAGAAATGGTTGCATCTTCTAAAGTTAGCCCAAATTAAGTGAATACTTTAAAACACTGAAATGAAGCCAGTATCTTGCAATTACTTGTCTAAAACATTGGGAGCAGATGATATCATTTCTTGATCCCCAAAATCTTCCTACACGAAATAAATCTGCAATTGAAATTATATTCTTTCTAGGCTCTCTTTTTTTGCTAAGTTTCCCAGTGGTCAAGAAAGAAGGTCAGCTAGCATGAGCTACAATACAGACATAAAAGTTCAGATCTACCGTATAATTTTGTCAAACATTTTTTTTCAAATATGAGTATCAAAAGAAGAGTACAAAAGTCCATAAAGAAGGACTTGTTATTTACATTCTTAAATAATATCGAAGGTGTGAGTTAATATTTCCAAAGGAAATAATCACCCACACCAAGCATTTTTGGCAAGTTTTTAGTTACCTTAGTGAAATGCTACATTAAACCATCACAAGACACAAAGAAAGCTTATTTTGACAGGCAGAATCATCTACAAACCAGACTGGAAATTGTAATTCTGAGTGCAAAATTAGATTTCAAATCTGAATTCTCCTACATAATGCAAATTGAAAAACAATACCACTCTCCCTTAATAAAAAAAACAAAGCAAACAAAAAAACCCCAAACCAAATCAAACCACGAAAAAAAGAAAATCAACAAAATCAACATCTCTGTGCAAACAAGTCTGGTCCTGAATGAAGATGGCATAACAGTAGTTTCCCAGTTCAATAAAGTGATGAAAAAACAAGCACATTAGTTTCAAAACCTCCTTTAAATGAGATTATAAGAGAACTTTAGGATGAAATTTCCAAGTAAAAACATTTGTAGAAGGCAATCTAGAGTTTACTGAACAAAACCGAATGTATGTTCTCAAGGGGAATAAACTTCTGTGAGACAACTCCCCTCGTAGCAAGGCTGCAGTTATAAAACACAACCTGTGTATCATCCATGATGTGCCTCTGGGAAAAACACCAGGTTCTATTAGTCTTCAAGGTGCCCTTTATTCCTTCTTCTTAGACAAGACAAAAATCTACCACCGTCTGCCTTTTGTGGAGAACTTTTCTCTGAAAATTTTATATTGTAGTTCTCCTGGGGATACACACTTACATCACAGCTTTCCAGGAGACAGGGCAGCAAAAGAATATAATGCCATTTATTCACCCAAGTCCTGAGATGATCCATATCTAAATCATCCCTAAAAATAAGAAAAATAGACCCAAACCGAAAAGTTTTTTGTGCATGATATATGAGGACCCAATTCAATGCCTACAAGACCTGGCAGGTTTATGCAAACCTAATAAGGACCTGGAAACCCAAAGGACAGCAGGAAAACACAAGATTGAAACTATAAAAATATAAATTTATGGGAAGTAAATACAGGCTTTCAGAACACTTTTAATATACATAAGTCTGCAAATTAATGCTATGTTTTGGGGAACATGAAGTTGGGATATTATTTAGAGAGCTGCTCAATCAGTAGCCCATGTAGTATCAGTAAACCACCGCATTTCCCTCACAGGTTTGCTCTCCCATGGAAAATGCCAAGGTGCCAAAACCTTTATTTCTGATGTTCTTCCACAAGTAGGTGTGATAGAAAAGGGAACTGAGAGGATGCTGTTCACCTGATGGCCTCAGGTAACTCATCTAAGGTAATGCATTTATAGATCTTGGCTTTCAGGAGAAACAGCTCTTGTCCTCTACCTCCGAAACAGCAGCACAGCAGTTCCCTAAGGCCACCTAAAAGAATAGCTTAAAATGAATGGAAATTTCAATGCATTGCAAAGATAAATAGCCCTAAAAGTGCCAAATAAAAGATTTCTTTTTCCCCCCTCTCATTTTGGTCTGTATTTTTCATTTTGAAGAAGAGAGACTGGACTTAAGCATATATTGATGTCTGAAGTTCACAAATGAGTTCACAGAAACTGGGTAGGATTTCTTTGGTTTGTTTAAATGGCCTCCAATCTAACTGTATTACATCCCCCTTTTAATTAATGATAATATTGTAGCATTTTGCCACCCCCTTGACCATAAGACAAAACATTTAATCTTTATTGAACAAAAATACTGGCCTCTCCTTTGGGGACATTTTTCTCCCTGTAGTCGAAACCTGCATATTCAATAACTAAAACCTGAGGTTTAGCACACCCAAGTTTCTTCAGAAAGTCTGCTTTAAGAACACATTCCCAGTGAAACACACAAGCAAAACTCCAAGACACAGTCTTGTTCAAATGCTAATACATTACACATTGTATCTGTTGCTGTCTGTTCCCAAAATGGTTCAATGAAAAAACCCCACAAAACACGAAGAACTCCACAGTAGCTGTGAATCTTACCATAGCAAGTGTTTCTTTTCAATGCTGCTACTTAATTGGAAATTATCACCCTTTTAAATTTTCCATAGAAACATGGCTTATGAGGGTGGGAGAAAAAAAAATTATCCTAAGTATATTTAATATATCTTTACATAAATTAGCCAAGTGCTGGCCAAAAAGAAGATCAATATTCTATTTCATTTACAAGCTCTGTCCATAATAAACACTTCATTATCAGCAGCAGAAAATATTAGAAGACAAGATGTCTAAATGTGATTTGAGTCACCGCATCAATCCCATGCTACCCTATCTACCAGATGTGCTGGAGATTCCAGATGAGCACAGGACATTTTCATTTAAAGCAGTGTGTTCCTGCACTTGGTGTGGTTTAAATCAGTGTTGCCATTGAAGAGCTGGTAAAACGTTAACGAAACCCTTTTACTTGTTTAATCTGGGTATCACCTTCCATAAGCCCTTGGAGCCTACAGCATTATTATCTATTGGATTTTGAAGCACAAGAATTATACAAAGTCAGTCTTTTCACCTGCCTCTTATCTCCCTGCTTTAAAAGAAGATGATTCCTGTCTTCCCCAGATACTCAGTTCTCTCCTTCTGCTCATCCGTTCTTGACCAGGTCCTCTGCTAGCTCCTCTTGGTCTATATAGGGGAACTCCCAGACCAGAACCTTACATGTTGAACATCAAAGAGACTTGAGAGAAGCAAAACAAAACAGAAAAACAACACCCAAAAGACCCCAAACAAACAAACAAACACCCCCCCCCAACAACAAGCACATGTTAGTGTGTGTAGGGAGGGGCTTTCCCAAAATATTTATTTCAGCACTAATTTTGACCAGTTTACTTCCAAATATCTCTGTTGGTCATGCATTAGCTAAGGCACTTAAGGTCAAGTTCAACCAGCCCTCTTCAGCAACATGTGTTTAAAGCAGGAACCTCCCTCTTAAGGTGGTTGGTGAAAGGAAAACTGTTTTTCTAACTCTTGATTTGATACTACATGACTAAGTCCCTAAGGCAGGTAGCTGTCCTGCTGCAGTGTGAAACACTGAACACTGGGGCACTGTCCTCCCCAGCAAGGAACACAAATGGCAATGCCCTGGTTGCACACACCACACTCACTGTCATGCAGACCTGGAAAGCCATCTTGGAATCCTTGATTCACAAGACACGACATGGTACATCTGTACCAGAAAGCCAAGAAGCATAATTTCACCAATGAAGAAAGAAAGACCTGCTGCTGTTGTGCTTAACCTGCACAAGGCCTTGCCACCTGCTGGCAATGGTGGCCAGAGCTTCTAAGGCATTTTGTAATTTGGAGGGGTTTTTTTTGCTTAAACATGCTTAAATATGCAATAATTTCTTTGTGGCCCCTCAGAGGCACAAAAAAAGCTCAAAGGACTGGGAAGCTGCCACATGGGGAGAGACTGAGAGAATTGGGTTTGTTCAGCACTGAGAAAAGAAGGCTTAGGGGAGACCTCATCACCAGGTTCCAGTATTTAAAGGGTGGCTACAGAGAAGGTGGAGACCCCCTTTTTACGAGGAGTCACATGGAAAACACAAGGGGTAATGGGTACAAGTTGTTCCTGGGGAGATTCTGCTTAGACAGAAGAGGAAAATTTTTCACAGTGAGAACAATCAGCCATTAGAATCATCTTCCCAGGGAAGTGGTGAATTCCCCAACATTGGCCACTTTTAAGATTCAGCTGGACAGGGTGCTGGGTCATCTTATCTAGATTGTGCTTTTTCCATGAAAGATTGGATCAGGTGATCCTTGAGGTCCCTTCTAACCTGGTATTCTATGATTGTCTGTGAAAGACGAAAAGATGATCAAACTGCCATCTTTAAAAACTAAATGAAGGTTACCAAAAAAAAGAGAGAGCAAGAACTAGAGATCCTGGTGCTTTCATTTATCTTGTGCACAGGTAAAACTGAGTATTATCAAATCCCAGTCCAACCCATCAATAGTCCCCCCGGAAAAGAAAAAGAGTTGTAGAAATCTGGTTTAACAGCTAGCTTTCCCAGCTCAGAAACATCAGATGTTGCTGCTCTTTTCTCAAACCAGAATCAATAGCTGTGAACAACAGAAGTAGGTTAAACTTTCCTTTATGTGATTGATTCTTCCTGTAGCCAACCCCACTCCTAACTTCTACCGTTTTAAAAGGCTTATCTAGAGGGGCAAAAAATGGTATTTGCTTTAAATATTGAGAGGTTCTTGCTCAGAACCCCCTGAGGTGTCTGATTTCAGGGAAGTCACCTGTGCTGAGCAGAGCTCTACTCCTCAAGTATCAGGGTTCAAACCACACTTACTACTCTGAATACAAGATGCCTGTAACAGTTTCAGCCCTAATGTTACTTATCTTTTCTCTTTCTGTCCCTCATGACCCCTAAAAGCTCCCTCTTTGCCTGTTCATCTATTCCAGCTGCCAAATGCACACATCATCTCATCAACAAATACCCTCTGTCAGCCTCATCTTTCTCCTACATGCACCAAAAAAAAAAAGCATCTCTTCTTTACCTACTGTGTCCATTCTCCCCCACTAGTGCCCCCTAGCCTTGTTGCCTCCTATCTCAGGGTCTGCTTTGTGAATCTTGCAATTGTTTTACTTCACTTCAAATTTATCAATTGTGAGAGCAAAGTAGAACACGTAACCACCAGAAGAGCATGGACTTTCTGGGGATTTGTAGAAAAATATTCAGACAGCTTCTCATAAAGAAAAAACAAGAGCAAAGCAGGAGCAGTCATGTTATTTCTCTTGATACGCAATTAACATCGTGCACTGTCCTATCACTCTACCAAGGACGAGACCGCTAAACCAAGCTGTTCCTGTGCCAGCAGTTTCTCAAAGCCTGTATCATGCTCCAGGCAGGTGCAGGATGGAGGCAAACAGGCTTTGAGGAGGGTGGTCTGTGTCCAGGGAGCTGTGGAGACAGCACTGCTATTGCTCTCTCCATCTGAAGGGCTCTCAAGCCACTGGAGAGTGAGGAATCGTGTGCTACCTTATGCCTGTTGGAAAGATGCTGCCTCCTTCCAGCAGCAAACAAAGGTCACGGTGAGAATTCACCACTGATCCTTCACCCACCATCACTCCAAACCAAAAAGAAAGCCTTTGCTGGAGGAGACACCCACCTGCCCCCAAAGAGGTAATCCATCTGATTTGGGCAGTAAAGAATGGGGACAGACTGGAATTTGAATTGTCTCTCTTTTCTGCCCAAGCAGGAGTGAGGCATTTCCACACATACAATGCAAACAGCAAGCAGTGTTCAAAGAATCATTTACTTCCTGACACAGTCTAATTCACAGGGGCATTCCCAGTCTTGTCTCTTCTAAAGAGGAACGACACCACCTATTTAACAATAAAATGATGTCATATGTGTTTGCAAAAAAAAATAAAACTAAGAGAGAGAACCACCAAAGCCCTCTTCTGTTAAAAATAAGACTACTCAGAAAGAAATGCTTGTATAAGATGAGGTAATTAAAAGTAGCTGTACAGGAAAATACAAACAAATAAATAAAAGCCAAATCACTAAAGCCAACCTTTAAATTATTACTGCAGTCTGTAAGAGACCTGCTGCAAACTTTAATAATATTGTTTGGAACATCAGTTATTTTGCTCTCGCTGAAATTCATTTTTGATAATGTAATAGTAACATCTCAGGAATGATATTAAATTTCTACTTTGTATTAAAGCAGAATTGTATTAGCATGGTACAGTATGTGTATCCCTGCTGGGATTACTTTCATGCTGGAAAAAACAATGTTATTTTTCTATTACTGAAATAAGTTATCTCTTTTGACAGTGGAAAATATATTTCATTGAACCATAAACTAACAAAATCTCTCATTGAAGGGGATATCACTAAAGTTTCTCTTCTGGTATGCTTTCAATTCCTAGGCAGCAGCAATTCTGCTAATTTATTTTTTTAACAAACTCATTTGATTTGTGGCATACCTGTGAGTCCTTCTACCAAAGTTAGCGTGTCCAGTCCAATTACTCTTGCTCGATCCTTGACCAAACTATTGGGAAATATGTCTGAGGAAAGAACAAGAAACTGCATCTGACGGACCTACAGCTTTCAGAACCAAACTCAAGCATCCCACTTCCAGGATCTCTCTCAATGTAGTCTCTCAGTGGGATCACTGGTTTCCATTCACTTTTCACACTGGTGAGTTACCTTGAACCACCTCCAGCTGGCCCTAACCCATCAATTTCTTGTCAGGGCATGAAGAAATAAGCTCTAACAGAGATTAAAAAGGGGAAGAGAGGGGAGTCATCTTATCTGATAAAATCTGCCTTTGCTCCAAGCTGCAAAGAGTTCCAGATATGAATTAAGGAGATTATCAGAGACAGGCCTAGAATCAAGCCTGTCACTAACAGATCACTAATGGATCAAGGCCATGGTTAGCAAATGCTGGTACTTCAGCAAAGTCTAGATTATTGCCATATAATTACTGCAATTTAAAGCAAAGCCTACGTTTCCAAACATATATGCTAATTTGCTGAATGATGTCTAATTTACAGTGCATGTTCTATCAGTTTTGAAGCTGATCAATACACTTGCTCACACTGAAGCCACCCACCAAACCTCACCTGCCGAGTAAAGCAGCTTCAATAAAAAGAGGTTAAATTATTATATAGATGGTGCAAAAAGCAGCATGGGTATGTCAAGCTTGGGGTTGGGCTCATTTACACCATGTGGGTTCCAAGGGGCATTTGTTTTTCATTAGCAGTAACACCAGATTGAGGAAAAAAGATAGGGAACTTGAATATATTCTAGAAAAGCTACTAGTAGGCAACTGGGGTGCAGAAAATTAGACCTGTGAGCTAAGAAGTAGCTGTCTGCCAAGCCTGCCCACGGCAGTAGGTGTCACTGTAAGGCAGAGGCATGACAATTAGGAAATTATTGGGATACAGACAAGAAAAGAAGCAGACAAAAGATGCTTTGTGTACGTGGTAAGAAAATGGAAATTCTCGACAGCTGGTAGCTATGCACACTTTTTGTGCTAAATGTTTTGCTTGCAAACCTGATCAAACAGCAGATTGCTAGTATACACCTGCTTAAAAAAAAAAAACCTATGGATATTCTCACTGTTGAGGCAACAGCTTGCATAACAGCATTCATTATGTGCAGTTTTCCCATTTACTTACTGAGTGTTCAGCCCTCTTCCACTCATTAAAGAGTTTACTGTTATTCAGTGCAAACACAACTCCACACAGCATCTCGTTAAGCACCTCTGGAGCTCAGCTTGTTGTTGGTTCCTCTGAGAACAGCGGTGAAATACCCAAATGGTGCCTTTAAATTCTTGCAGTGGGTCTTTTCGGGCTAAATTCATACATAAATTTCTCTCATTCTGCTGTCCAGTCACCGCAGGTTATGGACATTACAGTCTTCGAGGGAGCAGTGTCAGCTGGGTTATACCCAGCCCAGAACAAGGGCCAGAAAGCCTCTCACTAGTGTGCCATTGCAGCCAGAGGCTGGTATTAAGGAGCACTATTTTTGACCTGCTTCAGGTCCTTCAGGATGCTGTAACGTGTTTACTTTCATGCTGCCTGGAAATTGCACAGGCTGATGTCTCCCTAAGAGGAGAAGGGTTTTTTCATGAGGGTTTTCAGCCTGCTGTCAAGGAGCCTCTGCCTTCTACTCCTGCATGCCTGAAATATTAGCCTTCAGTTAACGCTGACACAAAAATAGCCATTTTCCACTACAGCATCGAGCCCTTTTACAAAAAAAACTGACAGAGAAATTAAGAACCAGTCTTCTACTGCAAAGGCTGACAAGGCAAGGGGAGTAGTTTAGTTCAAATAACGACAAGGCTAGAATAATGCTAACTCATAGGGCCAGGGACTGCTAGAACAAGGCTGCTGTGATTTGAGGATCTTATTAATGTTTACAAATCTCTGAAGGGTGGGTGCCAAGTAGGGGAGGCCAGTCTCTTTTCAGTTGTGCCCTGTGATAGGACAAGAGGTAATGGTAGCAAAGTGAAACACGGGAAGTTCCACCTCAACATGAGGAAAAACTTCTTTCCTGTGAGAGTGACAGAGCCCTGGAACAGGCTGCCCAGAGAGGCTGTGGAGTCTCCTTCTCTAGAGACTTTCAAGACTCACCTGGATCTGTTCCTGTGGTGGCAGAGGGGTTGGACTCAATGATCTCCAGAGGTCCCTTCCAACACCTACCATTCTATGATTTCTGTGATTTACTTAGATGGAAGAGAGATATGTTCCTGCTCAAGCACGGATCCTACAAGGTCTTGACGTGCCCTAATAGGCTATAAGCCAGGGATGGAAAAGTCAGTGCTCCTGCTGCCACTACCAAAAACTAGTACCAGAGGCACTTAGTTTAAAAAATATAAAGAACACTTATAAAGTAGATTTACATTATAGTACAAAAAAGTAGCGGAGAGACTTGAAACAGGCACTGAGGCAAACCTTGAGTGTGCTGAGCACCTGCACTGCCTGCAACCAGACAGAAGATGTAGATCAGCAGAGCTGCTGAGTAACCTCTGAGCAAAGAGAGTTTCTCCTGGACAGTGTCCAGTCATTGCCTGGAAGGAGCAAAGCAAAACAGCATCTCATGAAGGAATCTCATGAAGGAATCCCCTTAAAGCTGCAGGTAAAGAATACTTGGGATTTCTCTGTTTCTTTAACCAACAGAAACCATTTCTACCGCAAAGTTTTTCTTTGCTGTCCTCTCTACAATAGACTCATGGTTTTCTCATGGGAAGAAGTATAAGAATTGGAAACATGAACACGCCTCCTCCAGTGAGGCACTGAGCTACTGATTTCACACCGTCACCAGAGTTGATACCACCACACTACAGTGGTAGTTAATGGCAGTAACACACAGCAAACTGTCAACTAAGGGCTCTTGGGTTTTCCCTGCTTCCTTTTCCCATTTTCTGAACATCTAACCGAGTTGGACCTGCTTTCTTCCAGCCTCAAAACCCAGGTTGTCCTCAATACGCTCATAGCAGCCCATTTGCCCTTGCACGGGGACTTCCCAGATGCCACAGCAGATTTGGCTTCTGAAAAAGCAGAGTGGTTAAAGTAGTGCATCAGGTGAGCAAGGTACCCTACTACATCTTTTCCTCTTGTCAGTTATCAGTCGTCTTTTTTTTTTTCTTAATTTAATAGGAACAGGACTAGGCATAAGAGCTTTTGTGCTTACAGTGACTGGCACATTGTAGGCCCTCTCCAGGCACTACTGTAATAAAAACAGGACAGACAAAGCAGAGAGAAAACGGATAAGATAATATCTACAAAACACACAATACCCACTGGAAACAACCTGTAAGTTGCTAATGCCGGTCCCTAATGCAGCAGCGCTCTCTTACTTATGTCTCTACAATATCTAATAAAATCCAGCCTCTGGGGAAGAAACTCATCATCACCTCCTGTTCCTCCAGGCATGCAAGATCTCTTCTTGTTTACCAGCTCAACATAGATCCTGAGAGCTATGATCTGTTGTGATCAGACCAAAAAGTACCGAGATTATGTACTTTTCTATGGACTGAACCGTGACTGATCAGCTAGGCAAGAAGTCACAGGCTCAGTGGTCTACTCCTGCAATAGTTTTCCCAGGGAGTACGTGGTCTGTGACCCGAGGAAGGAGAAAAGCCACACCAGGGGTGGGCTCAGGTAAAGTGGGCACAGCCAGAGACAACTCACAGCTCGGGGAATGGGACACTTCACTGCTATATCTACCTTAGAAGGCAGAAGTGAAAACCAAAATCTGAAGACCAAGCCCTTCTCGGTGATGTCCAATGATAGGACAAGAGGCAACAGGTACAAGCTGGAACATAGGAGGTTCCATGTAAACATAAGAAGAAACTTTTTCACGGTGAGGGTGACAGAGCCCTGGAACAGGATGCCCAGGGAGGTTGTGGAGTCTCCTTCTCTGGAGACATTCAAAACCCACCTGGACGTGTTCCTGTGTGACCTGCTCTAGGTGATCCTGCTCTGGCAGGGGAGTTGGACTAGATGATTATTCAAGATCCCTTCCAACCCCTAACATTCTGTGATTCTGTGAAAATACAGCCGAAACCAGGGGAGACACCAGCAGCTTATATACCTGCACAGTGAAGCAGGTTTAGAGGTGGAAAGAAAACCCTGCAGTCAGTGAAGAATAACGTTGTAAAAGGTTTTCCTGCACGTAAAGCGTAATATCACATTAGTGATTATAGATCAAACAGGCACTGATTTTATTTAAAACTTGGATTTTGACAGTCTTCATATATTTTGAAAAAGATGCTCGAATTGCATGTCCTGTTAAAATCTGATTTTCCTTGGATTTAAGTAATGGGCTTTTACATACATAACACTAATGTACTGCTTGCAATATCCCTCTGATAGACAAGAGTCAGGGAAATCTGTTTTGAACACATATTTAGTAGCAAAATCAGAAACCATTTTCAAACTGAACACTTTTGTTATAAAAGGCATGACTTTTCTTAAAGAAATGTCTGTAGTAATGTAGGAAAATGCCATCATAATGTAAGAAAAAACAGAAGAGCATAATGTGTGCAATGAGAAAGAAAAGATCACCGCTCAAAATGTTCAAAACAGTCAGCACACTTGAAATCTTTATGTTGCTTGGAGTATTAAAGCATGTTAAATTTCCATCTAGGTTTTTCTCCTGTATTTACTATTATGTGACAACGTTAAACTGGTTTGTTATTTTAAAGTATTTGTTATTTTAAAGTATTTTTATTCTCCCTTTTTGTCTACATGTGTGGACTGGTTAAAAAAAAAAAACTAAAACAAGACAAGAGTTAAAGTTTTAAGCTATCAATCAGCAAAGCAGCCTTAAAAGCAAAGCTAGATTTTATTACTGCAATGGCCATAATAGCAGAGGTGTGCCTTGTGGGTGACCAACGGACCTGTGATATGGTTCATAGTAGCTTGGCCCATGTCCTGACCTGACTGGACCTCCATAGGATAGTAAGCAATGCTGTGTCAAATGTAATTCTCCTATGAGTAAGTTGCAGCAAGTTTCCAAGGTGTCCTACCAGTAGAACAGCAAAGTTTCGGCTGTGGCTGATGTGAATCCATAGAGCTATTTAAAATCCCACCGCGGAGAGCCACACGTGCACTGTTTGCTCACACCGTACCTCGTCAGGCCTCAGCGTCGAGCCATCTGTTATTGCACCAAAAGCCAAAGGAGTTTTATCAAAGCCAGCGTGCTCAAACCGACAGCGAAAAGAGAGCTGAAAAGTCCATGAACATGTACCTCTAAGATACCTGCCAAGCCTGAGAAGCCATGTTAATAACACTCAGAAGGGCAAGTAAGGTACAAGAACTTACTGAACCACAATTTCTCCGTTTTCACCGAATCATCTTCCAATGTACATAAAAAAGTAATTTAAAACACTGTTTGTGGGAGTACATAACTTGTATCGAAAAGCTGCTACGTACTTGATGATACGAAGGTCAAAGTGTGGTCTTTAGTATCATCTATGATAGCTTCTTCAGTGAGGTTTTTACATTACTTCTGTTCAATCGAGAGCAGTTACTTCAGCTGAGCCTTCTGCACATATTCACTAGTCTTCCCAGCAGGTATATATTCATTTTCTTAATATTAACTCAAATCAAACGCTTTTCTCACAGAACTGTTAAATTTGGTGTCATAACTAGGCTACATAAATGACCCCATGAGCCAGAAAGTCAAGAAGCACCAGAAATCACTGTTTCAGAACAAGTGTTTTTGAGATACTTCAGATTGAGCCATTTCTTTTTAGTCTTTAAACCACATTATAATGATATTGTGCCTCAGGTTCAGGAGAATTGGGCAAGTAAAATACTGATAAAACAGACAAACGATTATAACATTGAAAGGTGATTAGAAAATAAAAATATCTGTTCTAAATTTTCTTAGAGAAATTTTCCTTTTCAATTTAAACTGAGCAACGGAAAACAGACTAAAGGATGTGTCTTTTCAGTGCAAAGTTAAACAGTAGTGTCTGAGAAGTAGCCAGAATAAACTTTAATGAAAATTTCCAATTTTTTTTGATAAACCAAGCTATAGAGTTTGTTATTTGGACCAAGCCACAGGATATGATTATATAAAGGAGCCAAATTCCTCTGTTCCCACCTCCTCCCTGTTCAAACAGAAATACTTAGCAAGCATGTGAATCCTATTTTACTCCTAGTTTTCACAGGGATGAATCCAAATCTTCTTTTCCGCCCTCTAATATTCAGCTCACCTTGAACCTCTCTTGTCAAGCTACTGTTAATGTAGAAGAAAAATACATATTTAAAATCCCTCTCCTACTAATCAAGTCTGAATAAATAAAAAGGCATCATTTAATCATTAGTCTGAACCAAGAATGACAGCAATACAGACACAGAAGAAGTCTAAGTAAATAATTCTATTTTTGTTCAGGTTGTGTGTGTCTCGTCCCCCCCACCTAACTTAAGGGTGACCATTAAATTCCACTTTCCTCTGCCATTTGAGAGTTATGGGGTAATCCCAAACACATGAAAATAATTTGTTTACTCCACCTCCTCCTCCTCCATGCTCTCTGCATTTATGGTGGTTGTAACTTTGCCACTCATAAAGAGCAACAGAGAAGAGTGTCCAAATGCAGTGAAGTCAGCATTAACTAATTAAAGGAAAACTCATCACAGAAGGGAAAAGTTATCAGTAAACTTAAAATCTGCCTGAAAGTAACACACAAATCCACTTCCCAGCAGCCCTGCAGTACATTCAAAGCAAATTCTCTGCAGGACTGCTCAACTTAGAAAAGGGGCTGAGGGAAGAAGCGAGGAGAAGTGAAGTGGGAGAATCTCTGTATGTACATTTATATATAGAATTTTTTCTTACTAGCATAGTCACTGAGCAAGTCTGTTTCCTATGGATTTAAATATATAGCTTTAACATCTTATTTCTTGTGGGTTTCAAATGTACAACTTCTACCACCGCTTCCAAGTAATTAAATTTAAGACAAGCGTCTGAGGGAATTAAAAAAACCCAACAAAACCAAACGTATATTAAATAATTTTAACAGAATTAAATCAGGCAGAACTTTGCTGAAGCCTGTTTCCAAAATAAACAGGATAATCCAGACAAGTTTAGCAGTCACAAATATCTTCCAAAGTGAAAGAAAATGGAAATCATTCTTTCACAGCTAATGTAGATCTACCTGCATACTATATTTTATTATTGTCTATACTGGGATCCTCTACTTTCATTCCAATATCCCTTTTCTTTGGCAGGATAAGTCTTTTGAATCTACTAGAATCTCTAGGGACTGCCCTTAAAACCACCCAAACAAACAAACAACTACCAAACCAAGTTTTGCACTCTTATATATGTACATAAAAACTCATTCTATGAATATTAACATTGCAGATACCCTACCAAGTTAAAGATTTTTAGCATTTTTTCAGACAAGACAAAAAAACTTTCTGAATTTATGTAACCTTCCTTTGGAAGCAGAAAACCAATATTTATTGTCAGCACAGAATCTTTTCGACAGCAAATGTAATTTCAGAAATCCTTTGATTAATATTTTAGCTATATGGAACTTCATATTAACAGTGGTAAAATTCAAGGTAATAGGTTACACTAAGCTCTTTGAAGAACATTAGTATAGCAATATTTATTTATAAGGCAGTAAAACAAGGGGAAAAAAAAAGCTCCCATGTAAAAAGTCTGCTTTTTCAACAATGTTTCTGGCAAATATTTTTGAATCATATGTATTCAGTGGCTAAACTCATCGGGCTTCTTTTAATATTCTTAAAAACTACTTTACTCCATTAGTCTGAAGAGCATCCCACACAGAGCAGCCACAATCAGGGCTCGATTGGTTTCACCAACAGCCATTTCTTCACGATGCAAGGTAGCAGGACCGGGTTAGAGGTGCTCAGCTCCACAGGGGAGTGAAATGCAGTAAAGCATTAACGATGTGCCACAACCGTGAAGTCAAATTCAGGTTAGAACTTGAAAAATCATTCACACCAGTCTTGCTTGCACACATGCAGAGCATCGTGGAAGCTTCCTCGGGAGGATGCAAGTACAGACCTCTTCTGTGGTTTGTAACCTAACACGTTGCCCAGAGCACGCGAGCACAGAAACCTGACACAGGTTCCTGGGCAAGGGCACAAAATACCTCACTAGGTAAGCAAGGGTAACTAATTTAACACTTTGCTATATATATATATCAAACAAGTGCCATCTTAATTTAAGATCATGCCAGCGAAGCAACGTGAAGTCATTTTCGTGTTCTCCAGCAAGCTCAGATGAACTATGCTCTTCCTGGCTGTAATCTAGAAAAATGGAAGAGTGATAAAACCAGAACATCTATTATTAAATCCAATAAAAACACATAAATGAACCTCTAAGACCTTTTTGCTGACTTAAAAGCCGGTGTTTTTTGTTTTTGTTTTTTTTTTATGAGCTATCACAGCTCTTCAGGAAACTGTTTGTTTCTTTGTTGTTGTTAAGAAAAATATAATCAATACCACCACAAGCCCCAAACAAACCGTAGTAAGCTGAAACTCTTGCCCCCCAGCCCAACAGGATATTCTTACTGAGTGCCAGGAGCAAGGGAAGCACAATAAAATCCTAAGCATCACCCATCTTTTCCCAGTTCTGCTGCTGCAACCACACAGTTAACATCATGCTGCTGCTCTTCCGTGATGGAGATGTTGTATTCACGTCTTTTCCATACTTTTCCTTGCTTTCCCTCTTCCCCCTCCCCCTCGTTCAATTTTGTGTCATGTTCATTTTGTTTGTTTGTACGAGCACAGAGCAAGTTAGCTGAGCCCACGTCGTCAATTAAACCGAAGTCAATTTGGAGAGAAGTACAGAAGGTTAATTAACTGCTAATGATTTTGGCATTTGTTTAGGTTAGTGCCTTAACTTAATTTATTGACGTGACAGTATATCAATGCGCAATGATTTATAAAAGACACTTGAAAAGCCAAAAACTGGTCATCCAACATTCAGGCTTTCACACTAAAACTATGTATAGGTGTAACAAAAACTGTTTTAAAGAGACATTCTCCGACTATAAGCATTAATTTCACACCTGAAACAACATATCACAGAAGACTTGCTGAGAATCAGCCAAGCCTAACAGAGCCACAGACTATTCACCACTGCTAGCAAAGTCTAAGCACTCAAGATCTTAAATATGCATTTAGGAACTTAGCGCCAGGGTGTAGTTTCCAAAGCCCTCTCCGAGGGCACGGCACGGCACGCACCCTGATTCACTGGGGGTTTTGGGTATCTGCAGATAACACTGAAAACCAGGGAGTTGCACCGTCGATGCAGCTTTGAATGAAGGTTGCTCTTACCACCAGTAGAACACAAACTATGTCGCAGACCGGTCAACCCAGTAAATTTGCTTCAAGGTAACTTTTATGTAAGAAATTAAAGCCAACTGTGACAGCCGCATGAAAGGATAAATAAAGACTTGATTTTCAACCACCCTGAGTCACGGGTCAATCTTTCTGCCTGAAGCACTCAAGCATGGTCGGGTCAGGCTCTTCTGAAGCACAACTACAAATCACAGTGTGAGTCAAGGAAGCCACTTCTTGCTGCCATGGTGGGAAAGCAAAGTGGCAGGAGTTGTACGAAAAGGTGCAAAGTGGCATTGTGTGGCATTTAGGGTTTTGAACAAAAGCAAAAATTAAGATCTGTGGGATTTTTTCCACAAAGGAACAGAGTGCTTTCTTACCAGATTGAGACTTAGTACGTGCACCTTGCATCCCCAGAGGTCAAAGCTGAGATAAACAGCTAACACATTGGTGCTCAGTGCCACGAGGTGAGAAGGAACCATTCATCTAGGCACCAAAATCTTAATTTGGCTTCTAAACAAGATCCTTTTGGGATTGCTGCAGAAAATGATGTAACATGTAAAGTCTCTTATGCTAAGGGTCATGAACAAGGAGTGCAGGAGGTAGGAAACTAGAAACATCTATCACACCACAGTCCTTTTCTCACTCCAATACCAGTATTGCCAACTCCACAGTGTGACTTCTAAAGATCTGACAGTCAATCATGAATCTCATAGTCAAGATATTTAGAACAAACCAAAAAAAAAGAAACAAACCACCTTGGCACATTTTCAGCAGACAACACACAGTGCAAATGCAGAACTCAGGGTATGAAAGAGACTGAGATAGCAATCAGCATTTATTGCAGTAATCCACTGGAACTGAATAAAAAATAAGTATGTTAATAATGAACTTTCACCCAAATCCGCTCTTTTCACCATTAACAGGCTGTAACCAAGACAAAAGTAATGGAAGATGATGATAGGAAATCATTCAAGAAAGCATTTTAAAAATAGCTCTATTGGTACAGAACATCATGTGGCTACACTGTCATTACATATAGTACATAAATTCCAACACAGATATATTTAAAGAAGTGTGGATGTTTAACCCATGCCCTGAATCAAGAGGTTCAATAAGTAAAAGATTAATGACATCTGTTGTTGGGAGAAGATGGAGCTTTGCCTTTTGGAAAACACATTAATTTTCACGATCTCCAGCAAACTTCTGCAAAATAAAAGTATTTGCAGACCTTGCTGGTCACAGTAAATATAAAAGCAGCATCTATCTAAGAAATAAAAATTAAAAAGCTCCAGAGGTAAATGAAAGCCACTATTTTCATTCTTACCATTTCAACGGGGTAACAATCAAAGGAAAGTTAATATATTGCAAAGAAGATGGGTCCAGAGTCTGGTGAGAGCTGAGCTGCATGCCTGTGCACCTGTCATAAGAGGGAATATACACATTCTCTAGAAGTCCTACTAGACAGATCATACTTGTTAAAAAAAAATAAATAAATCTGAAAACTAAGAATGATGAAGTCGTTTTTGTAGCATGAGAATGAAACCAAGAGTAGTGAGGTGCAATTCTCTGCTCTTCTACAGCTGGGCTGCCTGCATGACTCCAAGGAAATCATTTCACACCTTTGACCTTTTCTTCTCCACTCAACTCAAAGTATTTAAATTGCTATATAAATTGTCATACCAAATGAAAGATTGTTATTTACTATGCACTGCTATACAGAAATAGTATCCCAGAGATGACACATCCGCAATATATACCGTGTTACAAACAAGCCTTTATTAGCCAGAAACTCATGAAGGATTAGCACTGCACCAAATGCAGCACGGAGAAGGGATTGAACAGATTCCCATCCTTGTTTCGTTCTGTTGTATCCCGAGGCGGCTGTCAGGAAGAAGAGGAGATTCAACTACTTTCATACTTCAGGTTTCTACCTGTCAGCAGCTTCAGTATTGCTCCTGTGTTGGAGCGATATCATCCTACACCTATACCAACTGTGCTGCCACAGTCATATGCTCCCCCAGCAGCAAAAGAAAGCGGTGGTGGCTCCTTAAACCAAATTGCTGGGTCACCCTGAAAACAAGCTGAACATCTGCTCAGTCCTGTCTTCAAAGAGAGAGGTAGAGTCACTGAGGGACCAGTGCCATAGTCAGTCTTGTTATCCCTTAACTCCCTCAGATGTTCAAGGACTATGCATCTCATGGCACTCTGCATGGAGAATTTGTGGTTTGGCTTGGCTTGTCAGGTCAGTGCTTGAAGGTTCAGTAGGATTTTGCCCGAGAGAATCAGGAATAGACCTTGCACTTCACCACCCTCCCACCATCTGAATGAAAAATGGCTGCAGAACTTTTTATTCCCACCTTCTCAGTGTCCTTGAACCCACAGCCACCCAAACCAGGCCAAGTTCTGTCTGTTCTGTGGCACCTTCCTTCCCGTGTCGCTGAGGACATGCGAGAGTGAAACAGAGCTGCAAACCCAGAGAACTACAACTAATTTCCTGTTCCCTTCCGGAAATGGGGGGATGCGGGAGGGAAGACAAAGGCAAAAAGAGAAAAAGTTGCTTTTGTACCTCCCATCGCCTCCTGTGACAGCTATACCTGGTAAATCCTCAAGAGAAAACCCAGAGGTTTCACAAGAGGCTTTTCCAGGTCTAACGTAGCCTCTGAACGCACCCCTGTGCGCTGTCAAATTTCATGACACGCTGCAGTAGTGGACAATAACATGTCTGAAAAGAAAGCATGATATATAAAAGGTGAAAGTGCTACACTTGCAGGTTTCAGACACTACTGGATACGCCTTATTGATCCAGCCATAAGCAAGCTCTGAGATGTTATCAGGCAGCTCCAGGAATGCAGCCACCCAAGGCCACCGCCATAGAAATGGCAAATACAGAAGCTGGAAGAACTTTTTGCCATTTTGAAAATCCTTCAATTCAAAACCCTGTCCTCCTATTTGCTACAAGTTTATTTGGAAGCTCAAAAGTCATTTTTCACCTGCTGCTTTTGCTTCTCTCCCCCCCCTGTGATTGTTGCACAGCAACACACTGCAGATCCACTGTTCTCAACGGAGCAAAGGTGGTGCTTCCTTCTCCTCAGACCTATGGCAACAGTCAACCTGCTTTCTAGATTCGCTTGAAAAAAAACAAGCAAACAAAAAGTCCCCAAAACAAAATCTCCACAAATCCCAGAGAGATATAAAGCAGAAGCAGTTTGATTTACCTTCCTCTGCTTTGACTACTACCAAAACTACCTCCTTGCAAAGTCCTGAAAAGTATGGGATGAAAGTTGGGGCAGAAATTTAGTGGGTTGAGAAAAAAATGGTGGCCAAGCTTCAGAAGTAACTTTTCTCCTCACATTCACCCAGACCCTATGCCTATTTACTTTCACCTTAAAAACCTAAATCTCAAGTGTTTAAGGAAAAAAAAAAAAAAGACAAAAAAAGACCAATAAATTCATCCTTAGCTGTAAGTAAAAGCACAACTTCATAAATGGCCAGCTAGCTCCAGAGCAGTATGAAGCTCTGCTGCAGGAAGGAAAACAGATACTTCAGTCTGTCTCAGCAATTAATATCTTTACTTCACATAGTGATGAGAAGGAAAAGACATCACTCCCAAGGCATATCCCTTGACAGTATAAAATTGATATATACCACTTAATACAAATTAGTCATATTATACTTCTGTGCGAATGTGCTCTCAGGACTTCTGATCCCTGTGCCTTCACCATACCCACAACAGAAATTCTGAGCTGAAACTAGGAGCCATCAGACCCCCATCAGCACTGCAGAATGGGCATAAAGAAGAAAAAGGAGAAAGCTGCATAGAGATGTGTGAGAGTAGAGCTCAAGGTTTGTCAGTAGCCAAAGCTACACTTTCTCTGCGAGAGAGCAGCACATAGAACTACAGTCTTCCTACCACATCAAAAGGTTTAATCAGTCAGCCTTCAACTCTGCCAGATGATTTAAAACACATTATTAGCATACAGAAAGCCACCACAATTATCTGGTGATTTATTAGCAATTTATTGGTAATATTTTTAATAACTACTACTACTAATAATTATTATTATTATAATATTGCAATTAGCAATGGATTAGGATTTATTAGGATTTCTGTGAGTCCTTGAGAAGTAGTTTAAAATAGGTCAGAAAGTTGTAAAAGCAAATATTCCTTTTCTGATATATGATAATAGCAAGAAGAGCATGCTCAGAAAATTTCAGAAGGGACTTAGATCAATAAGGGAGCAGAAGTGGGGAACGAGAAAACAAACAGCCTCGTTACAGAAGAGGCTGAGACACTGCTGTTAAACAAAGCTCATTTTCTCAAAGTTTGCTGCTTATAATAATCTCTTATTGGGAATGAAACCTTCTCCTTGCCCCTTTACTACTTTCTTTTAAATGACACTCAACAGAAAGCTCGCTATTAATAATTACTTGATAGGTACTAATCTTCCCTAATCAACAGCAGCACAGACCTACATTTTTTTAAGTGAAAGCCAATACTTGGTGCTCGAAGCCAGGGCTCTTCTTTCCCAGTTGTCAAAGCACTCGGTATCCACTAATATTCTTCAAGATATTATCCACCTAAATTATTGATCGAGACACCGGCATTTTTGTCACTCTCTTCTTCTCCCTATCTGGAGTGAAGGTAGTCCATAGGCGTGTTGTAGATTCTGTATTGTTACTTTTTATGAAATACAGGGTGGCCTTTTTAATTTTCTTTTTTTTTTTTTCCTTTCCATGAGGTATTAACCCTAGTTGCTGAACACCGTGTCATTTGAGACAGGCTGAGGGGACCAGGGAAGAGAAGGAAGAGAGAGGTGGCATCCAAAGCTGAAGCAGCTCTTGCACAGAAACAGGGTAGCCCATCTTCTTATGGCTCCAAATTGAAGAATGCAATACTGCGCTATCAATTTTTATACTATGTCCAGCTAGAATAATTGGTTTACATGGTAACAGATATATAAAAAGAAGAAAATATTCTCTGTGGGGCTTGCACCTTCAGCCTGTGCTTTTACTGTCTTGAATTCTCTCAGCTGCAGAAATTCAGGGACAGATACACTGGGCAGTAGCTGGGGAAAACGGTTACCACTCAAACCTTCATAGCAAGTACTGCCAGCCAAGGAGTCTTAATAGCGAGGAGGAAGGAAGCATTTTTAAGAAAAAGCTTCCAACAGGCTATATATGCCTTTAAATCCAAAGGTAGCACTCATGCTTGAAGTGTCTCCTAACACACCATGAGAAGTCAGCACGTTTGCATGCCAAACAGATTCTTCTTTTCAGTGGGACAACATTACAGCCAGTAAGACAACTAATGCAGAGGCTGATGATTTAGGAACAATATATTTATGAGCTGGATAAAACGAGACAAGATGTCAACTAAAGATTCAGCTATTACTGTTAACTAGTGGTACCAATACCTGCTAATTATATACAGATTCGACCTCATGCTAAAACTGCAGCATTTCAAGCTCTCCAGGCACCTCACAGTGGAAGGTCTGTGGGTGCTTAACATGACATATGCAGCTTTACAGCCCGATTGCTGAGGCTACTTCCCAACCACAGTGAATTCCCCCAGGCCCCTGTTTTAATCTCAGACCCAGGTTCTTTACTGCAGACAGGCTTCTGCTCTTACCATTAAATAGGCTCCTCTGTATCCAAGGACAGCTAGCCTTTAAGATGCAAGTTTTTCCAGAAGAGCGTTTCTTACATGTTTGGCCCTGTTTTTGTCCTTGAGGATAAAAAGAGTTGATGAGGACTTGGAAGGGGTGTGAGCTGCTGTGTGCAATAGCAGGAACACGTTCTGCTTTTGTTCTCAGAACTGTGAGAAAAGCATCCAAATCCTCAAAGACAAGCATTTTTGTGCATTGGAACTGCCTCCGAGACAGATGCTGGCTTGAAGTTCCCACCGCTTTCCTGATTTCACTGCTGACGTTGTCTACCTTTTTCCCCACCTCTTCTTGCCTTGTAATTTCATACATGCATTTTGATAGTTCCTCCAATGGTATTAAAGAAGAAACCAAGTTTTAGGCTCCTTCAGTATCACACATCCAATAGGGTCTTAGAAAAAGTCTGAGATTCTACAGATCCAATGCCAACACCTGTGATAGCAGACTATATGCAGTCCTGCTTCTTGCCACCCAGCCTCTACATGATGGCAAGACTTGTACCTGAAAGATGTACAGAGAGGTCAACTGCAAGAACCAGGGACCTCCTTATGTGCTCCTGATGCTAGGCAGAAGGACAGTTACTCCAATGTGCTCCAACATTTCAATTCTACATATAGTTCCAGGTAAGAAATTGCCAGTCATCATCACTATGATGGAACCACAGGTTCCTTTGGAATTAACTCTTTATTGGGAAGAGAGAACTGGCCACGTTGGTTACTATGCATGTAGAAACCATACTACTCCTAGAGTAAATTCTCTTCAGAAATACAGCTCAGCCAAAACACAATCCCCCAAAACCAAGCACATTCTTCTCTGTATGCTCTGAAACACCTTCCCAGCATTGTCAAACACGGACTCTCCTCACACCAGAAATTCCTAGAACATTGCCATTTGGGAACAAAAAAGGAATATGCCTTTTTGTTGCTCACTCTCCATATATTTCCAACACCACTGAATGCTTCTGACCAAATGTGGTTTATTTAAATATCACCACATAGTGACACAAGGCCCTAGAAGATTCCACTGAATTACGGAAAATATAAGCAAATGGAAGATGTTTACAATCGAAGCATTCAAGCAATCTGGATTATAGAATCTAGACCTAATCCTGGTCTAGTCTGAATGTAAATGTTTGCTTTAATTTTGCCCTGCTGTCGATTCACGCTATGAATATTCAGATGTTGTTATAATCAAAATGTAGTGCTTGGCACAAATTAGGAGGTTTGAATTGATTTATTCCTTATATCACTGCACTTATTTTATTACATAGCTAGGTAGGATTTACCTCCTTATTTAGTGTCTAGCTGAAAACCTTGGGCACTAGTTCTAGAAGAAAAGCTCTCTTTTTTTCTTTGCTGCTGTAGGCTGCATTGCACTGTTTTCCCATGGATGCTCATACTTCCTGATGTTACTATTTTTCATGCCTTTCATGAACTGAGATCATAGGGATGGTATCAATGAAGAATCAGGTAACCAATTCAGTCTGCCCATACGTTTAAGAGTGGGATGAAAAGGTCTCTATTATTTTGCTTCTTTTACAACGAGAATCTGCATACTTGCCTTTTGTCATGCTAGAAATATTTAAAAAATTATTCTCACTCCATCTCTTCTCTCTTGCATCTGCTGCCGAATTGACCGTTTGAGTTAATACCACATCTGGGAGCCAGAAATATTTTATCCCAGATCCATTAAACTTGCTTCCTACACAAATCAGATTGTCTGACTCACTCACTACATTTGTATTAAATCTACTTACTCACTTATTCATCATTGGCTTTTTATATAGCTAGCTGTGATTTAGTCCTTTTGTACAGCCATTAAGACATTCCCGTGAAGAGTACAACATACGTGGAAGCAATAGGATATTAGCACACCCTACAACTCGCTCCATCAATTTATGTGCTGAAGATGAGTTTGGAAACTCCCATGAACTTTAATAGGCACTATGTACACAAATATCCACTGAACTGCTGAGATATTTAGCCTCCTTAAACCACAAAGCCATAAATCACCTCCTTAAGCCACAGAAAACACAGAGAACTCAGTATTACTGCAATTAACGGAATCTGTATTTTCTAGTCAGCTTTATGTAGATGGCCCATAAAAAGTGATGGTAGGTAAAAAGCTAGAAGTGGAGAGCTTTACATATGTTCAGTAGGCAGACTGTAGTCCCACGTTTAGCAGAAAATATGATTAATTTAAGTATGAATGCACATTTTGATATTCTGAATACTAAGTATCAGTTTCTGAGGTCTGGATTCTCTTATCTTTTTAGGAACACTAAGTGGCCCCAATACTCAATAACATTAGTGAAAAATTACTATGATGTTTTGCATGGCTACCAAAATAGTGTGTCTGTGATGATACAGCTACTGAAAAAACAAATGAAATAAGATCAGCACAGCAGAGATCATGTTCCACCAGCCACTTCAGTTGCTAGAATAAGCAGGAAGGATTAGCATTTGTCATTCCTTCACTACTACACTTTGGCCTTTTTAGTAGCTATACAATAGCTTCCCTCACCCACTTCCTTCCTTTGACCCAGACATTTATTTCAAAAGAGTTTATTCATTGCAGATTTAGGTCTTTTCATTCTTGTGAGTCTTGGTCTATTCACTGATAACACTTAACAGACATACACTATTCACTTACATACATAAACAGTATATAAGCAAAACCAAGGTATTTCAAAAGTAGAGATACTTGTATAAATTTGTATAAATACATACAAACACCCTTGTCACTGCTCTGGCTAAGGTCTCTTCTACATTGCCAGAGAAAAGCAGCATTTGACTGATTTATACTCCACTCTTGGATCATCTTTTCAGTCCAGGCAAAATGCTGTAGATGAGTTTTAGTGCAAACCCCAATGTTTTTGCCTGAAAATTTGCAATGCTGCAGCGACACCATTTATTTCCTATGGAGAAAGGGTAAGACACAAACCAGTTTTTTCTTCAAGAATTCTACCATGGTTTTGAGTCTGGAAACTGTATAGCATTTTGATAACTTTATTGCAATTACTACGTTTCAAAGTTGAAACTTTGCAGACATTAAGTCAGTGAGTTTAAATAGAATCTTCCACGAAGCCCACCTCTACTACCATCTTCCTGGATAGTTTCTGTATCACCATATATACAGTCATTATAAGCAGATTTTCTCCAATGGTTCAGTAAAGTTGCTAGCATTAGGTGGCATATACCACCTTTTTGAGAACTAATAGGCTGATATGATACTCTTTCAGTCATGACATTAGCTACTCACTGCTTAATTCTGACCTCATTGCTGCCTGGCTTACATCACTCTGTCAGGAAAAGGTGGACACGTTAAGGGGATTATTCTCTTCTCAGTCTTCTAAAAGACGAAAACCTCCCCGAGGAGCTACAGCCTTATTACTGCACACATGATGGTCTATGATACCTGTCAGTGACGCAAAGCTTTGCCAACCCCATGGGAATCAAGGATCCTTTAGAGGTTAAGTTTCCAGCTGTAGCTGCCTTCAACAGATTCAAAACCCAACCCTTGACAGGGGAGTAAGATCTATTATCATTTTAAGCGAGGAAGACTCACAATGGAGACTGAAGGAGAAGGAAAGATAAGAGCTTCTTCTAGGTCTGGCTGCCAGCAAGGTCAGAGTAGAGAGAGGTACGCAGCATTAGCAATGCAAAACACTCAAATCCAGAAGTCACTTCCCTCACTGATCTGCACTTGACAGTCTTCAGAAATCATCACAAGGAGCGTCTACCCATTCACTGCCTTGCCTGAGATCTACAGCGTGAGGGGGACGGCTTTTTCTAAGCAGAGTGAATTAGTTGAGGGATTTTCTACCACCTCTTGGTTTTGTTAGCTGAAGTTTTATACAAGAACACACAAGGCCTTTTTCGTTCTAAGAAAGAACATTAGGAAATGGAGGCCGAGTCCCATTTCTTGCTTGCTTTACGGCTCCGAGGCGTCCAAGTGAACACAAGCGAGTGCAACGTACGACCTGATGGCACGCTGACACAAGTCCTGCCAAATTCAGCCACTGATTGGAAGTGCTAGAACACATTTAAAATATTAGAGAATGGTGAAAGTGAGCCAAGAGGTGTTATTTAAAAAAAAAAAAAAAAAGTCTCATCTGCTACACTCCAGTGAGCAACAGCAAATTTTAAGGCCCTGCCCATGAAATGGTCACCAAAGGAGCAATCTCCGTTATGCATAAAATCACATTAGGCTGGGTTGGTTTTTATATATACAGGCAATTAATAAATCTTTGAACAGAGTTCTTTGGCTATCACACAAGCATTCTTCTCTTTCATAGCCAAACCCCTAATGATCCCTGGAATCTCACCTGGATTCCTCAGAAGAAAATTTTGCCCTCAGAATGAATGCCAGTGCAAAAGACTCAGAGAAAGTGTAAGCGATTCCCCTACTCCCTACTATGCTTTCTGGATAGTTTGCTAGTAGAAGAAATTAAAACACTGATCTCAAGATTTCATATGGCTGCATGTTTTTTTCCATGAGAAAAGAGAGAGGGGAAAAAAAAAAGAGAGAGGTAAAAAAAGAGAGAGGGGAAAAAAGAGAAAAAAAAAGCAAACTCCCCCTCCTAAGAAAGCATACTCAGTTTAGTTAAACTACAGAAGCACAACAATGAACACCATATTATGGTATTTCCTATGCTAGGACTGGGTTCAGCCCTCCATTCTTTGGGCTCTAACTTTACTTCTCACTTTCGTTCATAATATCGGAATGAAAAGGAGTAAGTCATCAGGGATATTGTTACCTTGGGGTTTTTGTACTACATGGTTCAGTTGTGTTTAGGAAGCTATTTATATAGTGGAGAAGAGTAAGTGAGGTAATGTACAATAATATGCAGTGATATCTAAAAGCCCACGTTATTGTACTCAATTATGTAATTTTCTCCTACCATCCATTATGACCTTTTGCTATGGGTTTTAATTATTTCCAGCAACCACTAATGAGGTTAGAGACCACAAAAAAATCACTATATGCAAGACTTGTTAAAAGATGGGTCAGTCTTTTTTTAAATTAGAAAGGTTTTAAAAGGGAACTTTCCACTCCATCTCTGGAAGAGAAGCCTTTTCCTTCTGTTTCTTCTTCTGAAGAGAACACACACATAATTGTTAGGGTTTTTTTCTTTCCATTAGTCAGGTTACATGAAACTTCATTATGACAAGAAAGATATTATGTTCTACCTTTGCACTAACAGCAATGCTTCTTTGTACCTTAAAAAATAATAAAACCCTTTATTCTGCCACTCTCTGTCCACTTGAACTTAGCATACATTGATTTTTATCCCATGTTTATAAAGGACTATCAACCATCATAGCTCTGTTTACTTTCATCAGTACTGGTGTGAATATGTATTACATTTGGGGGGGGGGGGGGGGGGGAGGGGGGGGGGGGGTTGGGGAGTATAGTTTACAAAGGCAGAGGGGGGGGGAAAAA
>WTSP01001249.1:0-35151 GCA_025331215.1 Actenoides lindsayi | reverse complement strand
CTGGTGGTGCTTCCACTTCATGATGCTGGGAAGGGGAAGGCTAGTGGAGTGTCACCAAAGCCAGTCTTTCTCTCAGGGAGACAGTGCAGTGAAAGACATGAAGGAAACACTTTGTCGTCATGTACAGCCTCCTGAAACCAAAACAATTTTTATTCCTGATGTATTTCGACCTTGTGCAATGCCTGGAAGCAAGATAATCTCTCCTGATTAAAGCTTGGAAAGTGAGTCAGTGAAATAGAGTGAACTATACCCATCACTCCTGAATACACTGTATGGAGGGGGTCAAGGAGGGACCACATCACCCACTGCCCTGGGGAGATTATTGGTCACAGCAGAAAATTACCTGCCTAATTTTGCCCAAAGTCAATTATCTCACCACCCTATAAATATTGATTGTAAGCGAGGCCCACTGGAGCTCTCTGGGATCCCAGCAGGACTGAGTCTCACACCTCCCCCTGAGCTGGGACCCCTCTCAGGCTATACCGTCAGTCTGCCAAGACCAATGGAGGGAGAGACCCTCTCCATCTGCTAAAGACCAATGGAGGGAGAGACACCATCTATCTGCTAAAGATCAACAGAAGGAGAGACACCGTCCATCTGCTAAAGACTGACAGTGGGAGAGATAACATCCATCTGCTAAAGAGCAACAAAGAGAGATGTGAACATTTCAATCTACAGGACTTTTTACAAAAAAAATCCTGGAGAACACAGGCTGCCAGATTCATTTTCAATCCACAGAAGAATTCCATCTTATTCACAGGTTAACCTGTCTCTCTCTCTCTTTATAGATCTGAGTGTGTGTCTGATTTGCTTTTTAGCTCTTACAGAAATTAGTGCATTTATGATAATCAATTGTTTATTCTGATTTAGTATTGATGTATCAGTGTTAATGAATTGCTGCTGTCATTTACTTTAAGGTACTGTGTTACACTAAGCACTACACAAACTTCAGCACCTTGTATCCTATCCTTTCCCCATGTCCTTAGACATAAACCATTGACCAGGTCTGGAACTAGCAGTAGATCTTTCCGTATTTCCTGAAGGAGTTTGGAAGGAAAGGGGGTCTATCCTGAACCTCGTGACTGGCTGCCCTTATCCCCTTCCTTCTGCCTCATTCACAATCCCTGTAAAAAAAAATTCATTACCCTTAGCCAAAAATCATTCTACTACTTATAGGTTCATAAGTACAAATATTATAATCATACTGCTTTCATTAGTTGCATACAAGTCTACTTGTAATATAATCATACTTGTTTTAGTTACATTCACCTATCTTTGATTAGTTGCCTTGTAGTAAATAATGTAGTGACCTTGCCATCAATCTAATCTCATTTAACTTAGTTGATTCTTTGCTATATTTTACTAGTTAGGCAAACAGTTAGTCATGTTTAATAAATTTTAATGCTGCTTTCATCTGAGTGAAGTGCATTTCACACATTTTTGCAGCAAGTGGATCCTTGGTTAGGGATCTGTAACAAGTAATTAGTTATTGAAAGAGGATGTGTCCTCATACATTTTCACACCCTGGAGACACTCTCCCCTGGGCATCATACGCAGCCATACAGAGCTAGGTGGGTTCTCCTCCACCCCGCCACTATTAAGGCTATTCCCAGTAATGCTGATTCTCTCCTCTTATCCTTCCACTGCCCATTACCTGAGATCTCCAGGGTTCCTGGTTTCCAGATAAATGAATCTCAGTCTCAGGCTCTGGGGCTGTTGCCAATCACTCCCTGATGCATCAGGCCAGTAAGAGAACAGTTTCAGTGAAAACATGTTTGGTGGTAGGAGGGAACATGGACAAATGGACATACATACAAACACACGTGGATTTGCATGCACACACACGAACACATGTAAACATGCAAGAAGCTTCCCCTATATCTGATGGAGACAATACCAACCATCTCAAAGAAGGACATGCCACTGGCCAAGGCTGTGTAATTTAACCATGTAGGGTCAGTTGCTGGAAGTTTCAATTTTGAAGATGGCAAAGTTAGGTGGTGAAGTCAACACAGAGCTCCCATGTTAGCTGGTCTGTGCAAGGGCTGCCAAGGGAAGGTGAGAGCCAGCAACAGCATTCAGTGCTGGCCCCTTCCCTGGAGGAGCAGTCACTAGATGTTTTCAGTTCCAGAGCTAAGCTTTCACAAGAGTTCCCATAGGAAAGGGACCAGCACTGAATGCTGTTGCTGGCCTTCACCTTCCCTTGGCAGCCCTTTCACAGCCCCAACAACCCTGAAGTTCTGACCTCTCCTTTAGCCACTAAATAAGATTCATGTGTTGTATTCACTCTCACTAGAGCCTAGCTCCGAAATTAAAAATTTCCAGCAACTGCTTGCTCAGAAAGGTGCCAGCACTGAATGCTGTTACTAAGATCAGGATTTGATGCTGAGGAACCTCTTAGATAGCACTTAAACACACAGAAAATTTTTCCGAGTGCCTAACACAGGTTTCTAGGACAATCTGAGATACCTTCAATCCCTAGAGAAGGGGTAGCAAAACCTCCACCATGGACTTTCGGAGGCCAGACTTTGGCCTGCTCAGGACATTGGTTGAGAGAGTGCCTTGAGAAACAGTCCTAAAGGACAAAGGGGTCCAGGAAGGCTGGATGAGATTCAAGAAGGAAATCTTAAAAGCACAGGAGTAGCTGTCCCCACTCACCATAAAATGAAATGGCAGGGAAGATGATCAGCCTGGCTGAACAGGGAGCTTTTGCTGGGACTTGGGAAAAAAAGGAGAGTTTACCTCCTTTAGACAAAGGAGGAAGCACCTCAGGACGAGTACAAAGATCTTGTTAGGTCATGCAGAGAAAAAATTAGAAAGACAAAGCATATTAGGAAGTTGGTTCCTTGGTTTTTTACCAAGGATGGAGTTTCATTGCATGAGTTCTTTGAAGTTTTCTATGTTAGCAACCGTTTTGAATTACATACTTATATATTTCCAATATATATATACGCACCTTGTATCTATGTGTATATACCTTAGTATTTAGAGACTTTCCTTAAAATAAATTAAAAAATAATAATATATCTTCAATATTGAGTATTTCCTTGGAAAATATTATAAAGCAAGCAATGCAGTGACCCTGCCATCAAGGCAACTTAACAATGAAAAAGGCACAGAGCTGAAGTTAGTCTGCCTCCACAATGAATCAAAGGTGTTTCTTTTATAAAATGTGGAAAGCTCAAAGGAGATTAAAGTCATAGGAAGCCTAAAGGGAAAAGAAGGAAACTACCAGGCTGTACATTTACTGGAACTCGTGTCTATGTGCATCTAGATCTGAGGTTGCAGATCCAGGCTGGGATGTGATGGGTGGGAAGAGAGAAGTTCTTCCCCTGAGGGAGGAAAAGGAGGAGTCACATGTATCACTTGAATACAAGTATCTTGTCTCAGGGCATTTGAAGTGTGACTCATTCTCCTATCCCCTCCCTCTTTCTGCTTTCCATTTTGCTTCTCCTTCACAAATCATTCAGTCTGTCTTTTAACAGGATCATTACTGAACCACAAATGTGTACTCAGATTATGACTATGAATACAGAGGAAGAGGATGGATACTCTAATTTAAATCATTTACCACAGCATTCAGCCAGATACTGCATGTCCCTGAACATCTGTCAAGGTATGATTGACACTTGATTTTTGAACTTTCTGTGCTATGGTAGACAATGACAACAGGAACAGTCTATCTCTTGTCTGGCTTAGTAAATAAGAAAATATGTACTTGTAGCTTTAATGTTATAGGTTCAATGCATTATTTGTATTGTTCTGTCTGACAAAATCCAGCATGTCTGAATGTGAAAATGCACAGACTGGAGTTACTGCCATTACTTGCCTTAAAGTAGGAAAAGACAGGTGGCTTCACGATCAAACTCTGGAATGTAGGAATCAGCTTTAATATGCTTAGTTTTATTTACTATTTATTTATTATTACAGGAAATGGCTATAGAGACAGGGCAGCCTGACTTTAATAGGAAAAGAAATTTCACATTTTGCCTCCTGGATCTCAATTTTTCAAAAAATGCTTAAGGACAGCCTTTAAGGACAGAGGATACAAGAGAGCACTGGGCCTGAATGCATAGGTCATGTCATTTCCCTTCTTCAAGTCCCATAGCTCCGATTGGGCTAAACCATGTATTTCAAGAGGGCATCCAGCCTTGAGTTAAGTATTTCTTCATCTGAAATGGTCATCATGATGGATTGCCATGACCATGTGGTGATGGTAATTCTCAGGAAATTTTGAATCCAGAGAAACTGGATTCACTGTGTGCCCTGAGAGCAGGAAGGATTTGTGCAAAGTGTAAGATGGTATGCAAATGCTTCCTTACTCTCTTCTGACAGAGCAGAGTAATAGAGTACTGCTAAAGGAGAACAGGAGCATCACCTACTTCTAAGTCAACAGATAATGTTTCATAGTTTCATCATCTGGCAAAGGAATCCCCCACCTGTTCCATTTAAACCATGTCCAGTGTGCCCTTTCAAACAGACATCTTTAAAAGAAGTACCACATCTTCTCAACTTGCTTTTGGGTTGATCCTTAAAATATAATACAGCCTGGGAGGGCAACTCTTTCAAGAGCCACCAGATGTCTCTTCATGGAGGGGTGGAGGATTGGGAGTGCTGCTGAACAAGGAGCTTGCTCTCAGATAAATTTATGGTTTCTCCCAGGGCACTTTCTTCCCTTTGCTGTGTGGTGGCCAGCTATCTTCACTTTGTTTGCACTGTGCCTGGCCCTCACCATAGGATTGATAGTCGTAGGTAAGTACTGAAATATACTGTATTCCATTATTCATATTATTACCTTGGGAATAACTGCACTGAAGAAAGGTGGCATACTGACTGCAACAAGGACAGTCATAGCTCATCTTCCCCATCTATACTGTCCTTTCCTGTCCTCGTAACTGTCTGTGATGAACAACTCTGCTGCTTGGTGTACATAAGGCTTTGAGGGAAGCACTTTTTTTTTTTTAAGTCTGGACCTGTGCCCAGAACAAGGATATAGAAGTCAAGAGGATATTTTGGAAAGAGTAGGAGAAATGGATTATATCTTGATCCATCTATTATTATTTGTTAATTCAAATGAAATTACAAAAATCTGATGTTGAATTTCATAAATCAGTTTATTGTTTCCCTTGTTCAAGTCTCTCCTCTACTGGAATAGCAGTTCTTGTCTCATTCCTTTGATAAACTTTTCATGTTTGCAGACTACTGTCTTAAATTAGTTCATACTAGTATGTTAAAAATTGATATACTTCTAGCACTCATATTCATAAGGAAATCTCACTTTTTCTGTCTGTTTCACTCAGTCATCCCAGCTTAGCTGAAGTGTACAAGAGAACTGAAGACTCTTATATTTATAGCATCTTTTACCATGTGTGACATGACTGTACATGTACTTGCTATCACAGTCTGGACATAGTCATTCTGAGCTGTTGCTACCAAAAGCCAGTATCTAAATACAAATACTAAAGATAAATTTAAAAAAAAATTCCCCATTTTCTTCAGAGAAGTTTTGCCATCCTTTAAGAATAACAAGGTTTTCTTAACCTGAAGTATGTTTAGAATTTTATTTCTTTTCAAAGGCTTATAAAACTTTCTTCAAGATCAACATGATTACTTCAAGATGGTCCTTCCTAAGCATATTTTTTGCATTATTTTAGTCCTCTATTAAGTTACCAAGTGGCCTGCAATGGCACTGCAATTAAACTGCATTTAAAATTTTGAAATCTCTCTATCCATCATTTTTCTCATATGTTAATCTCCTCACAGTATGTGACACTATTATCAGAGTTGCATGTGACCATGCTGTTGTAAAAAGTGAATTTGCAATATGTGATGAAGCATGTATCACGCAGTAGCATTGTCATAGATTTTTTTGTCTCATGAAGAATATCTTTATAAACTTCAGGTCTTGGAGGTTCTAAGGCACCTGCAGGACGTGATGAAAACTTGCAAAAGCTAAAGGACAGTTTGTGCATGATGGGTGACACAAACAGTAAGTAGAACTAGTGCTCACACAGCCTGAAATCTGTAAAGCCTAATAGCAGATTAAGTAAGGGTGATTTATGCTAGATCAGGTTAAATAATGAAGTTTTAAAAAAATGAGTGTAGATGTGACCCATAAAGTGCCATACACATTTCTGCTCTGCATAACTTTGACTTTCCAGGTCTATGGGGGTAGACTCCTCAATTCTTCCTTTGGTTGTTTTAGAAGGGACTGATGTTTTCTTTCTGTTCTAGAACAAACCTGCTCACTCTGTCCTGTAAACTGGAAATTGATTGGAGGCGGTACCTGTTTCTACTTTTCAGAAGAGAAGGCCACATGGCAAGAAAGTGAAGAATTTTGCTTCACCCAGAACGCCACCCTTGTTACGCTGAAAAAGAGAAGCAAGCTGGTATGATTCTAATCATACTGGAATTCTTTTGCATTGGTATCAACTACTCAAAACTCCTCACCAGTCAGCAGGTACCTCTTGATGTTACAGAGTAGTAGAGGTACTGTTCCCCAGGTCTGAGGCAATGCAGACTGAAGAACATTTAACCACAAATGTGTAATGATGAGGTAGCTAGCAACACAGGGTATTATTCAGCCAGACACTGTATATGAGTGTCATGGATTCTGTGAAAGCTATAAGCAGTGAGTCTTTCATTCAGGAAACCTTTTGAATATTCTGAGAGATAGGGCTCTAAAAAACATTATTGCTCTGGTCTTGCATTTAGTAGAGATGCCAGACACAAAATATTCCTGTTTCCATGCCAAATAGAGATGTCTCTTGGAAACTGTTATGAGGGCCTGATGAGGAGTTTGAAGTCATTGTCAAATTACTTCCTTTGGTTCTTCCTTGATCAGCTGCTCTCTTAACAGTTGTTCTTTAGGTACAGCAAAAAAAATACCCACAAGTTCCTTGGTGATAAAGGTTCTCCATTTTTTATAGATTAGCATATCTCAAATATCAGGAAAACCATGTTATTGGATTGGATTATCATATGGAGTTGATGGTTGGTCTTGGATAGATAATACAAAACTTTCTACAAAACGAATGGACTGGTAAGTTTTCTGAATTTAAACAAACAGTGATTTTTAATCTCTTATCCTCTATGTGCACTGAAGGAAAAGGAAATAAAAATTCCATTAATGGCAAAGCTTCAAGGACAGAATGTGGTCTTGGATTAATACATCAGGTATATTTGGAGTTAAAATACTCTTTCAGGTGTGGAGTTCCTGAAACAGAGAAAAAGTCTCAAAAAACTGGAACTGTGAGCAGGAGGAGGAGTCAACAAACCAGTGTAACCAGTGACTGCTCTCACTATTTAAACCCATTTAAACCCTTTATGAAACATCTTGTGGCTCTATAGGAATCAACCCACATTTCATTCAAGACAGCCTACCTCCTGCAAGCCTGCCTGCACTTGCCTCTTCTACTCAGCCACAATTATCCCAAATACAATTTTCTCCTCCATCAACATTTTCAAACCTTTATTACAAAAAAATAGTCAACATATGTGGAGAGAACCCATTTAAATTTTCTGTAAAGTCTCAGCAGCTTACTTGATGTATTTCTCCTTTACTAACCATGAGGGAAAATAATCAGATTCTCATTCTGTTCTGTGTGATCACTGTACACAGTAATAGGACGGTCCTTTTTAGGGTCTGGAGAACTTTCTTCAAATGAAGATTCTCCAGCGCTTCCTTGGAAATGTGCTCATTTTGTCTTGTAAACTCTTACACTTCCCGTAGACATTGGGTAGAATGATCTAACTTCTGTTCAGGCAGACCACTGCTTTTCAGTTTCCAGACCCAAACTACCAAAACAATGGTTGGAGTGACATAAGCATTAGTGAGGAACTAGTGCTATTTACTGCTTTGATAGTACTCCCTATGTAGGCTTTCTTTTTTACATCTGTGAGCTGAAGGCAGATGGGAGAATGATCCTTCAGACTTGTTGAATTATATGAGCTGTTACATTCTTCAGTATTTCTTATAAACCTTTATAAACCTTAAAATGACTAAGCAACTTCTGCAATAATGTATGATTGTCCAAAAGGGCTTTATGTTTGGGGTTTTTTTTAATTTGTACGTGAGAGTTTTTAATTAAATGGTGTGGGTTTCTTTTACAGGATTGATTTGTCCTCTAGTCAAAACTGTGCATACCTGTATTATCGTAAGTCAAGAGTTTACAGTGAGAATTGTAATGAGAAATATCCCTGGATCTGTGAGAAGGCAGCAGTCCAGCTGACCTAAAAAAGATAATCAGCAGAAAAAGAACTAGAAGAATATGAAGATTTTGATATTCAGCTATTTCAAAGAAAAGATGCAAAATAATGTTTAATACAAATTCAGAGCCTTGGTAAAAAGTCTCTCTCTGTCTTTCTTCTAATCCCCCTTTATATATTGAAAGACCATAGGAAAGTCACCCCAGAGAGTTTTCTTCTTCAGGCTGAACAACTCCAACTATCTCAGCCTTTCTTCATTGGAGAGGTGTTCCAGCCCTCTGATTTGAGGTTCCTTCCAACCTTAACCATTTGGTGATTCTGGTTTTTTTTTTCCCTCAAGAGCTCTAATTTTAGACACTAGTGAATAAAATCTCTGTGTGATACTGATGTGGCCATGCTCAAATGAGGTGCTCAATTTAATGGTGCTTGCCCTTTTGTAGTGGGACCACTGATGACAGAAATCCCCTTGTTATTGTTGAAAGTTACTCTGACATCTTCATGTTGGAAATGGAGTTGAGCGTACAAACTGGAAAATGTATTTTGATGTGTTTTTGTGACACGTAATACACTGTGTCCACCAGAAATTTGATGCGTATTTCTATATGCATTTTGCATAGGGATGCAACTGGAACTGTCACATTCAACAGTGGCACATCTTGGTCTGTGTGTGATATTTGTGAAACAGTCTTAC
The DNA here is from genome assembly GCA_025331215.1 of Actenoides lindsayi. NCBI lineage: Eukaryota > Metazoa > Chordata > Aves > Coraciiformes > Alcedinidae > Actenoides > Actenoides lindsayi. The sequence goes on along the minus strand of WTSP01001249.1, from coordinate 26,252 downwards.
TTATACAGCAGAAGAAACTGCTCCCTTTCCTTGGGTTGTAATGTTATGCTTCAAAATGCAGATTTTTTTATGTGCATAAGACTTCTGCCATCATAACATGGGCAAACATTCCCCTACAAAATACTGCTTTCCAGCTACACAATTCTTACAAAACAACTGCACCACAATTTGTGCTATGACAAGCCTTCAACTTAATTTTATGTTATAAACAGCAGCAAATATGACTTCAGCATGGTCATTTGACAGTCCATCTCCAGGAAATTTTTTACCCACAAAGACCACCTATGCTTCTTGTGCATTTAAGTGTGTTCCAACCAAGTGCTCCAATTCCATCTGTCACTTGAGTCTGTTTGCTTGGTTTTTTTCAGGTGCCCACTGTTACTAGCTATGTTCTTCTGAAAAAAAAGCCCAATAAATGTAAACAATGAGAGAGGAATAAAATACAGGAAACACTGAATAAAGAGGAAATACTGGCATTGCTGCTGATGGCTTAATCAGACTTACGTGGTCTTTCTCTGCCAAAGAGTATTTCACAGCTCTGAATATTTTTTTGTTTCAAATCAGAACAAAAGAGCAAGACTTCTACAGAAGGAGTGAGCATTTCTTCCTGCTCAGTTTCTTGGTGGGCTTCAAGAATAATAAAGGACAGGGAGGGTAGGTGAGTTTTTAGGACACCAGGTAAATGTGTGATTGCAAACCACTGACTCTGAATTTCTGAAACAGAAATAGAAATAGACTTCCCTTGAACCATTTAGACAAGCTCTGCATTTTAGCTTTCAAACGTAAAATCACAAGTTTCTTTTTGCTAAACTTATAAGATGGGAATCTTAATTTAGCAAAAGGAAGAACCTCCACATGACTCTAACCAGACAACTGGAGGATGAGTAACATTTCCTTTTTTACTTCTTTTTTTAGCATTAATACCAGTTCTTCTATCCAAGAGTATTAAGGATGAGATGGTGGTGGAAAGAGAAAGATTAGACAGAGGAAAATATTAGACTAAACAAGCTTGAATGCGCAGATTTAAATGAAGGTTCCCAAAATCCTGACTGCAGAGTTCCAAGTGCACAGAAGAAAAACTCTTAACCATCTCTCATGGCTTTGACTTTGATTTTAGGTTTAGGACATGAACACTCATTTGAAACAAACCTGAAAACCTCAGAAAACTTAAATATTTCACTCAAAATATGCCATATGAAGTTGCATTTACTGTGATATATTTAGCAAATCATTGTGCTTCTTACATTGTTTCATTGTTCACTCAGCAGTCCCTAGCAGAGGCAATTTAACAGCATTTTCCATATATCATGTGGCTGTGCAACTTGAAAAATGACAGTATATTTTGCAAGGCCTGTTGTTTAAAGACGGAAGCTTCTGTCTCCACATTAAATCAGAGATGCATCAATTTTCTCTGCTAATTGTGAGTACTGGGATCTTGTTGCAAGAGCATTTTTCCCCTCTTGGATTTGTTTAAGGTTATATTACGCAGGTGGTATACTGACTGTCTGCCACCAAGGATAAAGAGCATGATAATGCAGAGGAGAAAACTCATTAAAAAAACATTTCATTCAAGGTTGCACCTCTGAGCTTTGCCAAGAAATGAGCTACTTGTGTAGCTATATGTCAACATGAAGCAACTGAAAGCAATATAAGAAAACTAAGTGAGCAGAATTTGTCTTTAAAACACATAGGCACTATGAAGAAAAACGTTCATGACTTTCGTAAATCTATTGAGACAAATCCTTGTGTTGGGAATAGTAGGGAAATTATTTACCAAGAAGCACTGAGAGTGACTTGTGAGCTGAAGGCTTGTTTTGTAATAATGTGGCATTGGTACAATGCTTATGCTCTGATTTTAATAGACTGAAACAGCTAATTACAGACTCAAGATTTTTTTTATAACTGTGAACAACACAACATCAAAAATACAAAAGTGGCTGTGCTAATAAAACCTTATGGCAACGTCAGACAGCAACTAATTACCAATCTAGTGGTGGCTATAAAAATAATATTCAACCTTTGTCTTTTTCAGTGTGTAACAAAACAATGATTTGCCTATGAACATTGTATGACTTGAAATGACTCAGTTCATTCGATTAAAGTTATGGTTACATGCTGCCTTTTAAATTTTGTCAGCTTTTAAATGCTTTCTGCTGCCAACTGACAGCAGAGATTACATTGCTTTTAAGACAAATTAACAGTGAAGTCGTGGTAATTTCAAAGGACCAGACTTCACAGGTAGCTGTGCAAAAGGCAGTGGTTAGCATGTCTTGCTAAACTAAACAGAAAGAAAGACTGTTTCTCTATCTCATTGCTTACTGAGAATATTCCATTTACTCAAGTACAGAACAGACTCCTGTGAGCCAATTAGCTTAATGGACCCTGGGAAATCTGATAAAGATTTCTGAAGAGGACATTTCAAAGGGAGTTAGGAAGAATTGCATGAAGACTGCACAGTGATTTAGAAGATGGTCTGATGTGAGTAGGTGGCTATGGGAAAGGGCAAAGTGAAGAAGATACATGCATGAAACTGCCTAGTTCTGAAATCCTTTAAAGTTCTGAACATTTTAACCTCATATAATGAAAGATGTGACATCTGTTAAAATAATTATTGTATTGTGACTTAAGTGATCATCTTACGTATAAAGCTAATTTTTTTTTCTCCTGGTTTAAGCCAAAGTATGAGAACTGATTTACACTACATATCATAGAAATTCAGTGTTAAGTATTAGTCAAACACAGTAACAAGATTTACACTGTGCACCTCAGGGCAATTACTAGATGCCACGTGCTCTTCTATTCTGTTCAACTTGGCTCATTGTGTAGCAATTATAATTACGAGTCATTGAGGCATGAAGATGTGGTATAAAATGAAAAAATCCAGAGAGCAATGAGGACCAGAAACTTATCCTTCGTTTTATAAGTTCCTGAGCTTGTGAATATTCATCAGAGAGGCTTGGGGACCAGTGTTTCATGCTCCAGACAGAGGTACAAGACAGGTTAATGGATTCTCCCCCCAGACACTGTACAGAACAGCAGACTTTCATTCAGCATTTCCTTCCTTCATTTTCTGCAGCGTTTTGCCCTCAGCAATAGTCCATAACACCAGTGCTTTTCACATGCAACACTTTTCTCTCAGCCAGGCACCCCACAATAAACCATCACTCCCCTCACTGGTCCACTGATCCCATGCACATCACACCAGTTCCTTCACATCAGTTTCATTCACTACTTCAGCTCTTTACCAGCTCCTCCTCATACCAGCCCCCTCAGTGAAGGCTGTCCTGCTTTCTTGTGGTGTGACCTGTAAGACCCTCTTGTATTATAAAGGGTTATAAGATAGAGTGTCCCACCACTGCATGTGCCACTGCATGTGTTAGAGCAACAGCCCTGTGTGAGTTACCCCTTCCATCATTCATACTGCACCTACATACCCTGCAGACCAGTCAGTGCTGAGATCTGAGGTGGTATTTCCCTGTGATATGTGGCAAGACATTCTCTGTTGTCCCTGCTCCTCTAAATTACTTCTTCATATCCATAATTGAGCTAATTGCCATATTGCTAAACATGGCACACATGTTGGCTGTTGCTACTGCAGACTTCTGATGCATAACTTTATATCTGAAATAAACATAATTAGATGCTTGCCTAAATACCTCTGACTTACAGTTCAATTCTTATTTAAGGGCTCATATTAGTACAAAATATATACAGAAACAAAACTCCTAAAGATAAACTTGACCATTTCTGAGATATTTCAAAGTTCTCTAGTGTTTGCTATTGCCACAGAAGAGAGAGATGCCCTCTCTGATGCAGTCTTCTCTTTGAACAGCCTCTTAAACAGCCGTGAAGCAGCAGAAGGCTTTGCATCATTAAAGGCCCTGTATTTCATGGTTGTGGAGCCTACTGTGCAGAGTGACTTACTAAAAAGGCACACTACAGAAAAGGTGAGTAGCAGTAGTATTTATTCCAGTTGTGAGATTCTGTGACAAAATGGAAAATGGATTTAAGAAATCAAAGAACTTGATCATGTGTGATGTGGATAATTATCAGGAAAAATGTCTTCCCCCTTACTGCTCGATGCAGTAGAACAATCCACTAGCAGATGAACTGGCATTCCTGGGCATTAAATATTGCTGGCTTGCCTGAAAAAAAAAGATGTGTTCTGTATTTGACTTCTGTTTTTTGAGCCCATAGAGCATAAAATCCCATTTGAAAGCTTTTCTCTTTAACCAGGAGAACTAGAAATATTTTTATTTGTCTTCTAATGCAGGCTCTGATTCTCTTGCACTTTTTAGTTATCAGTAGGGAGGATAGTGAAAGTAAATGAAATATTTGGAAATTTCTAGTGAATTAAGGCTCACATTAATACCAATGGATAGATTTCAAAAACATAGAATCATAGAATAGTTCCAGCTGGAAGAGACCTTCAAATCATCAAGTCCAACCTTATTCCTAGCCCTATCAAAACCACTAAACCATGTCCCTAAGCACATGATCTGTTCCTCTTACAACATTGATTCCTGTTTATGGGAGACAGGTATGAATCTTTAAAACAGAGTTCTGGAATAGTATACTTAATTTTTTTTCACTTAGAAAGACAAAATATAAGGAAGAAATTTTTTATGAGGGTGGTGAAACACTGGCACAGGTTGCCCAGAGAGGTGGGAGATGCCTCATCCCTGGAAACATTCAAGGTCAGGTTGGACGGGGGTCTGAGCAACCTGATCTTGTTAAAGACGTCTCTGCTCACTGAAGAGGGGTTGGACTAGATGACCTTTAGAGTTTCTTTCCAACTCAAACCATTCTATAATTCTACAAAAGGAATTTATGAGAAGTGGATAGAAGTGGTTACACAAGAATGCCAGGGCTGAAAGAAGAAAGAGGGAACAAAGATGTATTTAAAAAAAACAAGGAGTCTGGCTGACGTGCATCACCAGAGGGTAAGTTAACCTTAGATTATCCCTGATGTTACAGCAACCTAAGATCAGACTTGTTTTTCCTATCACAATCCTGGAGCAGAACTCACTCTTACAACAGCATATTCCAGGATGCGTCTCTCTGTAGAGCTCTGCACACTAGTGCCTGTCCAAGTAGCTTGCTTGCTTGACCACCAACACTTTCTCACAAATGCAAAATTTGTATTCTCCACACCGTGCAGCATCTATGTTTGCACCTTGAAGCCACACACAACCTAGGAAAGAACTTGAGCTGGCTTGTTGGAGCTGAAACCTGTGAAAAAAATAGCAGACATACTCATCATTCCATGTAAAATGTCACAGGCTGGTGTAATAATTCTTGACCATGCTACCCATTTAACCCCCAGTAGCACAGAAGCTCTTTGATGGGGTTTGCCTAAGTTGATGAGTGATGGGCAACCTATCTGCTGGCAAGCAGGTGGGGGGACAGGCGACTACCAAATACCGGTTGAAGGTTGCTGCTTCTGGCTCATAGCAAATACACCTGGACATGGTCTGCTCCTATCTGTGCAGTGACTTACAGATCAGGGAAGAAAACTGATCCATCCTCCCACAGCCAGGGCTCTTCAGTTCCATTGCGAGACAGCCCGATCCAGGAAGAGTAAGAACTGTAAGACTCTGATGATCGTATTACAAAGGCCTGGACGGAAATAAATGCAAAGTCTGTGAATCATGTCCCTGCTTCGGTCATAAGGGCCTATGATTTGGAAGCTGCTCATGCCCGTGCATAACAGACTTTGCTTCACAAGTGAATCCAGGCAGTGCTTCCTACTCTTGGCAGTCAGTGCTGTTTTGGAGATAAAGAAAATGAACCTGCCAAGAGCTTTCAGCAGTTTTCAGCTAAAATGACAATTGAGATAACCCAAGTCTGCACATTAGCTGGTTAATGGGTATAGGATAATGACTTCCTCCCAACACCCTGGTTTGTGTAAGTAAGGCAGGAAAAGGCCTTTGCATCATTTGTTATCATTGTACACGGGAAATTTGAAATACAGACAATAAAAGCTGCAATGTTCAAGACATAATCCCATTGCCACTTAAGGGTCTGGGTAGAAATTCCTCCACAGCAAATTGCTCTTCTGGCTGTGTTTTATCTGCTGCTTCATCTACAACTTAGGAGTCAGAAAAAGATCTGGATCCTCTTCTGCTCATCTGAAAGAAGAGGCCAGGAAGCCAGCTAAGAAGGTGAGATTTCTAGCTGCAGACAGCAGGAAGATGAAAGCCCCTCTTATGATGACTGCTAAATAGTTTGCTCCAGCAAGACAACAAAAGATCTGCCAAACAGTACTAGCTGAATTATATTTGCCCTCAGGGGGATGAGGGTTTAGATGTAGACTCAAGCTGGTGCATCTCAGTTAACTCCCCTGAAGTCAGTAAAGATGTGTCAGGGAGGGTGTAGCCACAGTCCAAGTAGAGGGCCTCCAAAAGGGCATGGACATTTCTTACCACTTGGTCCAGTACATGCATGCCACTGCACCAGCGGAAGGATGGAGTGGCTGTTCAGGCCACAGTAAAATCCAGAGCGTATAATTAGAGAAAGAGAAAAAACATAATCTTTACCAGCTCTTCCTTACTCTCTATCTTAAGAAGTCTGGACTCCAGAGCAGAACACAGAGCCTTGCTTTCTTTCCAAGTTTTCCATTCCTTTGAAAAATGGTAGCAGTTCTCCCCATACTGGAGCCAGTTCTCAGGACAAGGAATACATTTCTGTCCTTGAAACAGAAGAGCACCTGATCAGATTTTGCAGTGATGACAGTGTCTGGAGGTCTAGGTGATCCCTGCAAGATCACTACAACAGTGCACAGACTTTCCATCACAAAGGAGCAACAATTCCTCCTTCATTCTGCAGCTAGATTCATGTCTTCATTGGAGACTTAATAAACCCACTTGCCAGAAGACCAGAAAAAACATTTCCAAATGACAATCAGAAAAAGAAATAATAATGATTTTTTTTGAATCTGACCAGAAAACCTGGAGGGTGTAAAACACAAATTGAGGAAATTTTTGAAAGTTGAGCTATGTTCATAGTAACATTGTCCTAGGTGGACTTTCAGCCATATGGGTACATATCTATTTATGTGAACTTACTTTTAACTTCTTCATAACTTCAGGGCCAGCTCTTCCCTACTATATGCTTTACAATAAAATTTATACTTCAGCTTTTCTGATAGCATATCAAGCTTGCTGTGGATTCAGTGCACAGTCATCAGACAGTGATGGCCAGTCAAAGTAAAAGATAACAAGCCCATTGCTGTTAAAGAAAATACCTTTCTGACAGAAAAGCACTTTGACTCTTTTCTGTTAGCTGCCTTTTGGGATGCCAAGTAATAACAAAATCAGAAACAACTCAAAATGTTGAGTTTGTCTTTCACTCTTGCACCATTTGAGGAACCCAGTTTCTAGTTGGATACTGAAATAATCACAAAAACTTAAAAGACCTGCCAGCCAAAATTTTTTTGACGTCTCTGCAAACTGGATCTCAAATACAGGGTGAATCATGTTTGTTGCTCTACAGCTCACATGACCGTTTTATCCTGTAACAAACCAGTGCCATCTGGAAATGCCAGGACTTGAAACTGGATGGCAATAGGTAGCACAGTGTGAAATTCAAATGTAGACATTTAGAAATATAATAACCTTTCAAGTCTCTCACATGACATTAATTTATTATTCTCTTCCCTCCACTATATGATAATCTACCATATTCAGCTCACCTACCATTAAAGCTTCACACCACTACTTCACAAAAGAAAAAAAATACCCTCATCATATAGCCTGTCAACTGGTAAAGTCAGTGGTTACAATCCCACTTGGTAGACAGCAGCAGTTTTTCCACTGCTGCATCCACTACTCCGTAACAGAATTAAGCTATCTTGAGGAGTAAAAACATTGCAAACAACTAAAGCCAGTGGAAATTTTCCATCAAAAGTTTTGTACTATAATTCACTGAAACTGACTGTGAAAAAGAGAATGGTAGCATCAATTAATTTATTATTTTTTTATGAGAAAGACTTTTTTTTAAAAAAAAAAAAAACCAGGTGTCATCATCATGGTATTTTCTGAATTAAAGTGTTTGTTTTAGGTTATGAAACAGCTCCATTGCAACCAGTAAATAAATGCTTCAGAAAGACTGATACTGAAAAAATGATCAAAACAGAAGTGCAGCCTTTTGATTAACTCATTTGAAAATGGTTTTTAAGTGAAATAATTCAGAGTAATTTTAGAGATTTTGATTTTTCCTTCCAGTATGGTTGATAGAAAAAAATAAACCTGAGGCTACCGCAATGCAATAGAACCACCATATCCCCACCACTATGTACCTCCAGAGGTGGCAAGTTGTTTTACAGTCTCTGTCAAGTTCAGATTCTGAGCCTGGAGGAGCTCCAGCTGTTGGTTGAGGCTTTCCATAGTTGTCTTTTGCAGGGTGAAGTTTTCATCCCTTTCATGCATAAGGTGGCAGACCTGGATGACTTGGATCACAGCAAAACAATAATGAAATTGTTCCATTAATATTAAAGCTAAACTGCTCAATGCAATCTGAATAAACTTACCAAAGACACACGTACCTCCCCATGACTGAATATACTTGACCTACATACAGTTTTTGCATGCCTATGAGCTAGATGCAATACATCCCAGTTTCAAAGACTGGGAGATCTCTGGAGTGGGTAAGCTCTTCCAGCAAGGGATGCTTTTTTGTATCATTATCTCCTAGGCTGATTCTTTTTCTTAAATAATTTCCTAGACTTTTAGTTGCTCATACTGAACTATGAGCATGCCTTCTGTGACCATACTTACATTTGGTAGCCAAGACTCCTGCAGTTACCACTGAACTTAGGCAGAAGACCCCAAGTGCCACTGTAGCCAGTCGCCACCAGGAAGATGGACTGGGGGAATCTGAGACAGACAAAAAGAACGAAAAGCAGCAAGAACAGGAACCTCTCATCTTTGTATCTGCAGCTTCTACATTGTACATGGCAACATGACCAGTAGTCTACTTAGTGAATTGCTGAATTTCAGATCATGATGTGGTATTATGTTATGAAAACTGTCCCATCGTTTGTCTGTAGCCAGTCCTTCCTAGGAGTTAGGGGCTGGGAATTGATCAAGCTATGGACACTAGGTTAGACAGGAGCTTTGTAGGAGAGAATGAATTAGACAATCAAAGCTGAACAGCACAGAATTTCACATGGGGAGAAAGAACATCAAGGAAGTATTTGCATTTGCAACATGGATGAAATTTTCATAGGCAGATGGGTATCAGAGTATTTTTATTTTTGACTGCCTAACCTGACAAATCAGGAATGAATTCACCTTTTCAGACAATAACCTCAGAAACAGTCACCAATGAAAGCCAGACCCCTGCAAAATAATCTGAAATTAGGGCATACAGCTGTGAACAAGAAAGCAAACCTGCAGTTGCAGAGAAACAGTCTCACACCTGGAAATGCACACGTTCATCCTTGCAATGTGGGGAAATGCAAATAACCATGTGAATTTACATAGTCCCAAAGCACAGAGGAAAGGATTGCTTCCAATTTATGATTTTTGTATTCTTTTACTAGACTCCAGTACAAAATGTCAGTGGGAATACTAATATTATGTTGAAGCCATCAGCAGAAATAACTGGCATACCAACCTGTGGTATTTCTGCCTTTTATCCCCCGTGATTCCTAACTTGTTAACCAAAGAGTTGAGGAGAATGCTACTAGATATATGTGCATTTAGCTTCAGCCTCAAGGACCCCTCAAAAAATGAGAATGAGATTACCACTGGCTAGCCAATAACAGGCAATTTCCTTCAGAAAGAGCTCCTTAATCTACTAGTTGATTATCAGATTTACCAAATTCATCTCCAGACATTTAGTCAGTCTGGAACATAACATCCTTTTGCTTTGCTACTACCTCTCATACAGTCTAAAGCACTAACGCATAGCATAAAGGATACAGATTTGGGAGCAGTCACATTCCTCCCTCTGTGAAGCTATGTAGCAAAATTTTATTTTTAGGTACAAGAACATCTTTGTCCATCTATTCCTCCCCTTGAGAGTATTTTTTTTTTTTTTTTTGTATAGCTTCTACTTCATTTAGTTAGTCAGAGTTAAATGAGTAAAGCTGAAAGACTTTTGCAAGGTCCCTTAGGCAGATTACTTCACTAGCTTCCAGGAGCTGACACTTAATGTCTAACTGGAACATGTTTATTTTTACTTAAGTACATCCCACAACCTGAATTATCTCTCTCCTCTCAAATTGAAACAGTTTTCCCACATCGTCCACCTTTCCATTCTTTTTAATCTTCTGCCTTTTTTCTTTTCTCCCTCCACTTTCTTAGATTTGAGTCCAAAGGTCTCCAAGAAGCCAGGTGCTTCTTGGTAGGTGACATCCTCCTCCAAGTGTCACGCAAAAAATGTTCTCCAAGGTGAGAGTTTGCCTTGAAGAGAACTGCCCCCAACATCACCACTACCTTTTGCTCTGGCAGTCTGAAGCTTCTGGCCCTGGGATTTTTCCAGCGTCGTGAACCTCAGGTCTGCATATGTTACTTCTTTGCTTGCCATTTCTGGCAAGGTTATAGGAGAATTCAGGAGGTTGATTCCACAGGAGAAACAAGGATAAGGTTCTGGCTGGTATCAAATGAACAACCAGTGTCACTGGGAGCTAACAGTGATTCATGCAAAAGTCGGAAGGATTTTTTGGCTCATACTGAAGGTTTTCATGACACAGTGATACGGGGAGTTGTTTCTATGCAGCAGAGTCCCAGAATAGTATTTAGATCTCCTGTGTGTGCAAGAATGCAATGGGACATGGAAACCTCATAGTTCTCAGTTCCTGGAACAGATGCATAGAGTTACCCAGTTTGGGGGTACATCCTTTCTGTAGACAGAAAAAGAAGGAAGAGGAGAGGAAAAGAGGAAATTACATTAATTTCAGATTGTCTGAAAAATTCCTTCAAGTTTTTCAGCAGCAGGGCGGCTTGTTTCCTGGTTTTATTATACTGTGATTAATATTCAGTAAATTCAGCCAGAAGGGCTCCTCGATCTCTCAAGAGGCCCAGGAGGACTGGAGGTAAAACGAAGTAAGAAACATAATGATCCCCTTATTGCCTGTAAGCACATCACGCTTGACCTGATGAAGTAGCACATTGACTTGTCAACAGCCATTGCCTGTTCCTAGGACACAAAGAAATGAATCCAGGTTTCCCAGCTGAGGTCCCACATATGTCTGCACTGTAAAAGGGAAAGAGCTGAAGAAATCTGCTGAGCTAATGTAGAGTCTAGGTAGAACCAGCATGTACCAGAGTATGATGCCATGCTCCTCAACTAGCTCTGGACTGGAAGCAATCCAGGCACAGTCACATGTGACTATCAGTGCCATTTAGCAAGAGCAATTAACAGAGCACAGCAGCATGCCATTGTGCTAGAGTTGCCACTGCATCCAAGAAGGGGTCACCTGACAGCGTGAGCACCTGCACCATACTCTCTTGAACTTTCAGCACTAGGAATGAGATGGGGAAACTTAACTGGTCCTGCATTTCCTGGTATTTCGAGGTCTGATCGCAAAAAGACAGGAATGAGATATGAATTTTCAGTTTTATTTCTTATGACCCTACTGCACGCAGCCCAAGAACTGCTGGCCTCACCAGCTGTTAACCTGGGAACAAGGATGAGCACCAGGCAGCACAGAATACTACTCCCCATCACCATGTCTCACCAGGGGCTTTGCAACCCCAGGATGCTGGAGATCAAAGCTCCCTTGGTACGGGGCAAAAGGTATTTCCAGACTTTTATCTTTCAGGAGAAAAATTGAGCACAATGACTTAGACTCCAGCATCCAGGCAGACTCATATAGACAAACAGATATTAATTTCCATGACTGCCTTGCCTGGCCTCCACTGACCTGTTGCTTTTAACCTGTCTGTCACATTTTCTATCAAGGAGATGTAACAACCTTTATGTTCTCAGTGGAAAGAGCATGAAATGTGAGAAGGAAGTGTTCTGCTTCTTTCTGTGCAGTTTATTAAAAAAATGACCTGGTTTTGTTTTACAAGCAATGGAGCCCTTTTGGATTATCATCATTCAGTGTAAAATGCATTAAGGCTTTGATAATGTCCTACTACACCTGCAAAAGCATCAGGGGTCCTTGTGAACCCCACATGTGTTCCCATATTTGCCCATGGGGAAATATTGGGTATGACTAATTAAGGTGGTTCTGACGAATATTCCTTTGAAGAGTAATAGGGAAGAAACAGCAATTTCTCAGCAACTTCTAAGAGTAGTATAACAACATTTTTTCATCTCATTAAGATGCTGTACTCCCAATTAAGACCATGTTACCTAGGAAATAAAAGTTAGAACAGGCTTGAGATGCATCCCTTGATACAACCAGAACATGGAAGCAGAAAGGACAGGAGTATTTTCTGTTCACGCCACAATGTGCTTTCTCTGGCATCCAAGGAAAGAAATGTTCAAATTACATAGCTTACTATAGAATGCACTCCTAGATTTTTAACAATGACAAAGAACAGAAAAAAAAAGTCAATTATGGGATATTTTTCTTTAGTTTAGTAGTTCTGTAAGGGGCTGATCACATTTTTAAAACTTTTTGAAAAGTGGCAAGGAAGAAATATGAAGGAGAAAGGTCACTTCAAAAAACATAAACCAAATACAAATAAAATAATGAGATAATTGAGGCAAAATATCAAGAGAATGTGCAGAAATATAAACCGTTGTTGAATGACAGGCTAGCAGGGCCACATGTGGATTACCAGGAGTACAGTATCAATGGCAGTGCCATATAAATATAAAAGAGTTATCAATAAGTTTCAGCAAGAAAGAATTATGATATGCTTTTGGAGGGGCCACTGTTTCATATCACACTGTTCCTTTTCCTTTAGAGAATTTTTTAATCACTCACTGGTATTTCTCTAGTTTCACCCCTCTAGAATTTGAAATTCTCATGAGACTGAATTTCAGTTAAAAATCAGGTGATAAGTTTATCATCGTAAGCTTATCATCATACTGGTAATGAAAAAATAAACTGAAAACCCCTTGTAATTTTCACTGCTTTTCCACATTGAATCCCACTGGTTTTAAAAGCCGTACATACAAGGAAGGCTATTTTACAGGTCTTTCCTTCTAAAACTCCTACAATACACAAAAGAATTTAAGAAGAAAGAGGCCAAAAGAATATTGGCCAATTCCCATATAAATACAAAGCCAATAGCTCATCTTTCTGTGTTTCTTACTTGTCCACCAGGACTCAGAAACCTTCTCCTAGTAGTAGACTAGGACAGATAAATAGATGGATAGACAGATAGATAGACAGACAGATGGACTCACACTAAAGGCATGTTTATACTGCACCACTACTTTTATAATTAGAGAATGGTAAATGGCTTTTAGCCTGCCTTGGAGGAATACATTATGTTCATGCATCCATTGGTTCTGCTCTGCAACTCTAATATGCATCACCAAGGCTAATGATTCACCAGTTTAATGTGAATGTATTGTAATTGCAACATGGGGCAACAAGTTTTTCTAATTGCTATCCTGCCCTGAACGTATATTTATGCACCAGTCCCAGGTCGTTCCCAAACAGAAATAGTAACACGTTACTGCAGAGTATTTTTTTACCTCAGCTATCCGAAAGCGAAAGAGAAGGTGAATACAACTATATGCGTGTAATAACACTCTGGATAGTCACAGGTAGTAAAAGAAACCTAAAGCAGTTCTACAAGAGAAAGAAAATTAACAGGTTGTTGAATGGAATCTCCTAATTTAACCAGCTGTGAGACAAATAGTATCCTGGATAGGAGAATCAACATGTCTTCCTTCTGTTGCAAAAGTATTTGGCCACCACTTCGCTGGCCATGCAGGAAGTTCAGGAGTGGGACCTCTGAGTGAGTACATTGTCAGCGGCAGAACTGACATAGCAAGAGACTACCAGGTAAGAGGGATGGTGGCAGAGCCTTAAAATGGGAGATACAAAATTTGTTGCATATACACACATATATGTGTATATATATGCTGCATTCATATACACATACACATACACATACACATACACATACACATACACATATAATTACATATATACAATGCTGTATGTCATTATTATATTGCAAGTGCTTTCACTTCAGCAGGAACATTTCTCTTGTAACATATTCCGGATGTTGATCATATGGCTAAGTCTATAAATTAGATCCACAGAGGTAAGACAATGTGAGTTCAGGGGTAGAAAAGGTACTGGAGCAGGGAAAGCAATCTGAACACCATTTAAAGAGGTCAATAACATGACCTTCAACCCATCCCCCTCGGGGTAGGGGCGGGGAGAGGAATAATTGGGAATGAACAAACTCAAGAGACCCTTTCTGCACACAGAAGGGAAGGGTCAGGTCTGCAGAGATCTCATGATGCCCTTCACTGACCTAGTTCAATATCTGAAGTAAGAACTTGTAGCCACCGCTTTTCTCCTGATCTGACTGGAAGGCTTTAGAGATCCCTTCAAAAGAGAGAGAAAAGCAGGCTAAGAGAATAACAAAAGGAGACAGGCAGAAACAAACAGGAATTGCCAGTGACGAAGAGGGAAAGCGAGAAAGAAAAAACCTGAAGGGCAGAGAAGGACAGACCCAGAGGAGGGCAGAAAAGAGGTGGAACAGGAAAAAGATATTGAATTCAACACACAACAAGGAATCATCTCCTGGTCAGTGGACTGGTGAAGATGAACCAAAACTAGAAAGGAAAAGAAAACATCAAGCTGCCTGAAACACCAAGAGGCCAGAGAACCACCCTGTGGGGATGCATAGCCCAGTGATGATCTGCTTTGTTTTAGGGTATTCCTTATGGGTAAGTAACATCCAAGGTTCCTTTTTATGGGGTCTCTGCTCAGTGACAGAGTTAGGTTGGAGAGATTTCCCTGATATTAGAAAGAACCGGACATATAAAAGACAGACACACAGAAGACAAAAATATTTGCTGCTGTTCCAGGGATGGTAACACAGAGGTCAGGGTACCCAAGGAAAAGGAATGAGATGGGTAGGAATGCAGGAGGGATGGAGCAGAATTCAAGTCATTATGGGTATAATATGTATATGGGTTCTTAATATTTGAGCATGTAGAAGGATCTACATTTATAGCATGATACAGCTTGTGGTGGGGGAAGGGAAACCTGTGGTGAGGGCGAAGGTAAGTCGGGGTCTGTGCTGGGAACAGTGCTAAATAGGATTTTAATGACTATGGAGAGGTAAGATACGAAACAATGCAGTTGGTATCAAAGTAACTTCAAAACTACAGCAGAATATATGATGGAAACAATGAAAGAGAGGTAACAGTAAGTTCTTACCACAAGAGATTCAGACTGGTAATACTGCAGGTGACAGAGATAAAAATTGCATACGACAAAGACTTAATTCACTTTAGCTGTGTCTTGTTTGATTTTCTTCTTCTAGTTCCATGAAGTGAGAAGTGAGGAAGGTTGTCTCAACACTGAATTGTGAGTATCTGTCGATCTTGTGCTCTTTTAAGAGGACAATGAAGGACAAAGGCAGTAGTAGACATCAGTGTTATGACATGGTGGGTGACATTTTCCAGAAAAGCTTACTTTAATTCCAACTATCAAAAACTCACATCAAATTTCTGTTGCTTTGAATGTGAAGTGTATTATTTATTATCTATTCAACATAATGATCATGTGGTACTGTTCCTGCTACCTGTTTGGATAACTGTAATGGTTAAAAGCTTTCTGGTGTTATCTTGATTGACTGCGATTATACCTTTGGAATTGACCTTTCCTTAAAAATTATCTGAAATATAGTAGGAATATTCCCCTTGGTGATGTCATTTGTAAGAATAACAGAAATCAATATAAAACAAATGTGAAAAATTGCCTAGGAGGATTTAAAAAAAAAAAAAAAAAGTATTTAAAAATGTACAGGCAGATGTACTATCTGAAACTAAAGCAACATACAAGCCAGCATCCAGAATGTACCCCCAGGGGCAGAAACAAATCAAAGAGAATGTCAACAAAAAAACCCAAAACAAACAAAAAAACCAACAAAACAACAAAAAGCAGAAGCAAAGGTAACAGGGTTGGACAGACTAAATTACAAACAAAAAAAAATCTATAGAAGAAGGAATGTTCAGAAATTATAACATGATGCAAATCCTTAATGTCTGCAAACAGAATTGGCAGGCACAAATATCAGGGGAGCAATAAAGAGATAAAGCCAAAGAGAAAGCAAATTCACCTAACAGGGAGATTGATGAGGTTGGACAACTGTCTCCTTCACAATGCACAGTGAATTTCTCATCATTGTGCCATTTAGAAGCTGGAGTGTAACTGAGGGCAGCTGGAAGAGGATACAGTAGGGATCTTCCCTTTTATTTGGCATTCTGTTGCTAACTATATGTCATACCCTCTTCTCCTCAGCTGTTCAGGGACGGAGTGGGATCGTTTGTGGTATATCTGGTAAGACAGCATATATTTATTTTAAATATCTGCATCACTGGACAATTCCAGTAGCAAAGAGTGGGATTATATGTGACCCACTCAAGTGTAATGCCACCCCCGCTTTCCCTTGGGACACTAATGCTCTACAGTAGCAAGGAAACCCCTTAGGTATTGCATCATCTTTAACAAATGTTGACTTGTCAGACTCCTTTTTTATTGCACATATTAATTTAGTCTGGTGATCAATATTAATAAAGCATTCATGGCACAATATGTAATTTAAAAGGGCCACTTTTAAAGTCATTTCAGTCTGATTCCTTAGTAATTCTCAACAGTATGAGATTTAAAAAAACAGTAGTTGTTGGACGTCTACAAGGCTACATTAATAAAAGTATAGCCAGTAAATTGGGAGGCACAATTTTTTCTCTCTACTTGTAATTCATGAAGACACATCTGGAATATGGAGTCCATTCTTGGTCCCTCAGTACAAGAGAGATGTTGACAAACTGGAGCAAGTCCAATGGAAAGCCAATAAAACATTCAGGGCTCCAGAAAAGAGGCTGAAAGAACCAGGTTTGTTCAGCCTGGAGGAGGCTAAGGCAGCAACCTAATTACAGTTTTCCACTAATTAAAGTGGATCTAAGGAGAAGATAGAGCCAGTCTTCTCAGAGGTTCCCAGCAGAAGCACCTGAGCTGACTGGCCAAGCTGCATCCAGGGAAATTCTGATTAGACAGAAAGAAAAAATGCTTCCCCCAGGGGTGGTGCAGCACTAAAACAGGTACAGAAGGGATGTGGAGTCTCCATCCCTGGAAACTGTCAAAATTCTGCTGGACAAGGCTGCCAATGACCATGTCCCTAAATACTTCAAGTGGGGAAAGATCTTAAAAGGCCCCCTGCAAACAAAAATTCTTTCTGTCCTAATTCTGTGTCCTCTCCCTTTTCAGGCTGGTGGTGGGGATTGGTGGGCTTCTGCTCCTGTGTGGCCTGGTTTCTGTCTGTGTGAGATGCTGTTTTCATTGCCATCAGACAGGGGAGGAATCGAGTCCTCAGCCCTACGAGGTCACCGTCATTGCTTTTGATCATGACAGCACCCTTCAGAACACCATTACCTGTGAGTTGGCTTTGCGAGAGGCTGGGGACCTCAGCACAGCCTGATGTGAGGGGCTGCACTGTAAAAAGCCCAGACTGCAGCACCCTAAGGCTGACAGAGGGAATTTCATGGCAGGATGCAGGCAAAGCGACACCTGCACATGGCACAAACTAAGGCTCTCACCAGGTTTCATGTAGCAAATGCAGCCAGATAGTGAATCATCTGTGAGACATGTTTGGGTGGAATTAGGACTCAGTGACACCTGAGGAAGGAGCAATTGTGGGACGTTCGTAATGGGATTTCACACCCCCTTCTTTTAGGGCAGGATGTAGGGGCAGGAAAGGGAGAATGTCCAGGGGGTGAGGAGAGAAAAGCCTGTGTGCTGCAGATGTATGTGCCCTCCTCTAATCACATGGTGCTTTCAGGATGAGAAAAAAGGCTTTGTCTCCTGCCTTTCAGCTCTCCATTCTGTGTTTGGGCCTGCTGCCAGGACAATATTAGCCGTGGCACACTCCCATAATGCTGCGCAGGGAACACCAGCTCTCTCGGCATCAGACACTCCTCCAGTCTATGAAGAAGCTCTGCACATGAGCAGATTCACAGTCGCCAAGACGGGGCAGAAAGTGCCAGACCTGGATCCAGTGCCAGAGGAAAAACTGCAGGCATCTGCCGAGGGCAAGGATGCCCAACCAGGTCTCTCAGGACACTAGTGCCTATTTTTGCTGAATGGCAAATAATACAGAATAGTTACATACAGAGACTAATTCTTCTGAGCAGGGTTAGGTATATCAGATTAACCTCCTTAGTCTAATAAGAGAAAGGGCAAAAAAAAAGATTGAAATAGTTTCAGATCCAGCGTATATTGATGTTTTCTTTTGACACCTCCTAGAAATCATCAACAATTGACCTTCCCCATGTCCATTTATTATGCAAACACACATCACTAGTATCACGTTATGCATAAACAGGCAGCAGCGGCAAGGTGCTGAGACACTTTGCAGGCTAGTGGCCTGCGGGGACAGTGCAGATACTGGCTCATTCATCTTCCCTCCAGCCTAAGTTTCCTGGGGATGGCAGAGAGACTTTGGTAACAAGAAAAATAAAGATATATGTGAAGGGCTTAATACCCCATACCACCAAACTTCTGGAAAGTGCCAACCATTTATAGTAACTTGGGGAAAACAAACAACAACAAAAAGAAAGAAAAAGGAAAAGGATCTGTGTAGGAACACAATCTGCATGTATGCAAAAGTCAGCATACATTGGTAGTATGTGTAATATATGCCCTAAATGCCCTACAGGATATATAGAATGAAGACAGTCTGGTTGTGAAGAACATACATAGCAATTCTGAACTAGTAGTCACAAGATCTTATATTTGAATTTAAAAATATGATGTATGCACTAACAGATCAAACAAGGGGAGAGGCAAGAACACTGCCCCTGAAACAAAGATCAATCATATTTTAGTTGTATTCATACTGTATCATTTATTAATTACTTGTAATGTTGCCATCAAAAGCAGATCAAATTAAATAAGACCATTTAAAACAGTTTAAACCATTTCTCAGATAGAAATAATTTGAGTCTTTCCCAATCAATACAAATATGTTGAATCATCCAGAAATATTAATCAAACTGTTTGAATGAACAAAGGTAAGGACCAAAAATGTTTTCTTCGACTAGGTACTCATGAGAAGGTGATTGTTGAATTGCATCAGTATTGTCTCTACCCCAGGGTCAGCAACTGAAAACATTAAAGCAGAAGGACATCAAATATCAAATGATAAGCAGCCATGAATGAGTTGCATGTTTATGATAATGAAGATATGAATGCACAGGTAACAGATGCCACATCTTTCTGCAGTGCCTTCATGGCCCTTCCTACCAGAGCACCCAAATTCTCAGTGTCCTTGATATGCTGATTTTCCTTTCCGTGACATGCAGAAAATATGGTTATTCTGTAGATAAGGAGAACAAGGACCAAGTCCCCAGGTATGTTTAGGAACCTAACTGCTGTTGAGATTACAGACTTAGAGAACTTTAGAGAAAGTTGGTAAGATAGCTTCAGGGATAGCATGAAGCTGAATTGAACAATCAAAACATTCTTGAAGATGTCCCAAACCTTGCCCACTCACAGGACTTTTATACCCAAAAGAATTTAATGAGGGTCTTGATTTCCTAGGTCACAGTCTTCTTCCTGAATTGCGTAGTCATTACCTAACTCTACCATTAACGACTGATAAACTGGAATGGAATAAATAAAAGACATATAAGGCTATGTCTCTTCTGCTATACAGCACACTTGAAATAATAAGTACTGTTTGTGGAACATCTAGCAGAGTGACCTATTTCATCAGCTGCTCTCTGAAGTCCAGTCCAAGCCTGACTTTTCCACCAAACCACAGAACATTTCCTGGAAGGCTCTTGTTTACTCCACAGTAAAAGCCTGAACCAAGCAGAGACATTTGTATCTGCTGAACATGCGTCAAGCGCTATCAAGCCTCGAAACTTCCAGGAAGCCTTCACAATGGTTTCCAGGGGGACATACCGTTCCCAGCCGCCTCCACCCTCTTCCTCCTGCCTACGAGCCCC
The DNA here is from genome assembly GCA_025331215.1 of Actenoides lindsayi. Lineage (NCBI taxonomy): Eukaryota > Metazoa > Chordata > Aves > Coraciiformes > Alcedinidae > Actenoides > Actenoides lindsayi. Next base: position 6,143 of record WTSP01001249.1, on the reverse strand, counting down.
GAGCTGTGCGGACATTTAACAGGAGATGGCAGCCCTGCTCCACAGGGCAGCACTCCTGCCTGCGCAAAACAGGAACGCGTCATTTGGAATAATTTGCAACAATAATGATTACACCGTAATTTTTTTTTTTTCCCAAGGGAAGTTTTAAAATGCTTCGGTTTTTCCTCCTCTGCATCAAATCGCCTCTGCTCTCTCCTTTCACAGGTTCAAGGGGAGAAGTTACAGAGCACCCATACCCAGAGCTGGGCATTACCTGCTGATTTCAGTGTTTCTCACTTGACAGAGCCAGTATTCTCTAACTCTTCTGTCCTTTCCCACCTGCTCACATCCTTCTTTCCTTATCTCACTCTTAGTTGTTAGGTGCTAGAGCAGGTACTCTCAAGCTTTTTTTTACTGGAAAGACATCAAAAATACTTCAAGCGACTAAAATGATAGATACAATTTCACTTGCTCACGGATTGCTTCCTGCTAAACTGACTTCAGATGAGCAGTCAGAGCCCATAGGACATGATAAAACACCAGATTAAAACAAACAAAAACCAGAAGCAGCCCTACAGACAGTGCTTAACCACGGAAGGTTGTGTACAAAAGCAAAAACAGCTGCTGGTGACTGGAAACACTTCACTCTCACCCTCAGATCTGTTAGGATTCAAAGACATTCTCTCCTCACACACAATCAAAAAATGAGGACAGAGTCTGTAAAGATCACACGTCCTTTGTGAAAAAGCAGAACCGTGTCACATAAAATACATCAAGCTTACTTATTTACAGAGCTGAACTATTTGGTACTGCAATTTTCTGTTATTCAGCTGCTTATTTTATTCCATTTGTGGTGGTTCTATCTCACTGTTGAATCCAGATATTGCGTATACTTTGTGTGTTGTATTACACTGACCAATAAGCTCTTTGAAATCTTTTATACTTTCAATCTGACAATTAAACCTTGAATATTACTAAACATAAAGAAATAATGCTTTCATGCAACATTTAAACAAATATTCAAATAGCAACTATTTTCTCCATGCTTGAGAGCAATAGGGACATGAATCACTCACAAATACAGAATACCATACATTAGAAAATAAATAAAAGGTTTCTGTTAATCATTAAATAATTCTGTAATACTTTGTTCAGCTGTTTGTGTAAAGCAACTGCTGTCAAATCGGCTGCCCTGGAGTACCCAGTTTCTGAGCACTCCAATATCCTGCACAAGGGAAAGAATGCCACCAAAAGCAATTCTTTTTATTTATGAATAATTAAGTATCTGCATCCCATGCACTTTACAGACTTTAAGCATGTTGTCAAGCTGTGTACACATCAGACTGGCTTCAGTGTTCTGCCTGCAAATGGGGAAAATGATGCACAAAGTACTGAAGATAACTGTATCATAACCAAGTCACTGACCTTTGGCTCAGCTTCAGCTCACTTGTTCACCCAGCCCTTGACCAAACACTGGCAAAAGGGTAGGACCCAAGCAAGCCTAGGACAAGTGATCTCAAAGGAGAAGAGCAACCAGTCTCCACAGGATACCTTTAGCCTGCACATAATCTGGGCTGGAGCCACCTGAGTGAAACAAGAGTACACTGACACCAGGTGCTGCAAAGGAGTTGTCCACACCACTCTCAGGTGGCCCTAGAACATGTGGTACTTAACCACTGGCCTTCAGAAACACCTCCCTGGCCCCCTGTTGTGTTGCTCCTTTGTTTTTACAGGACTGTAACAATGATACTCACTCATCCCCAACGGGCCACTCAGAACCACTGGTTGGAACAAAGGGATCTCTGACTTCTGTTATTCACATCTGGGCTTTTATCGTTCACTGCTGCTTTTCACCACACAACAAGGTATTTTCCTTAGTCTCCTCATAACACCATTTGTATGCATTTAAGCAATTTGACCTGAGGCCAGGCTATGCAATCAGTTCAGGAGAAATAAGCAGCTTTTTTGTAAAAAATAAGATGATGTAGAAAACAGAGCAGTGAGACAGCAGTTCAGCATAGACAATACAGATACATTTCCTAGAGAAAAGGAAAACAACTACACAATTAGCCATTGTTTGCTGGGAGTGACTAACTGTGCACTCACCCATGGCCAATATGCCCATACTGGCTCTGAAGCTGCTATAGATCCAGTGTCAAGTGAAACTGGTGACCAGCCACGAGTCGTGCAGGAGAGACATTAGGCAAGAACTGTGCCATGGATGGACATCAAACAGAGCAGAATCATAAGCAACTTCAGGTATGCCCTCTGTGGTTTAATCACCATTCAGACTACAAAGTAGAGGTTTTCTGACGAGAGAGGTTTGGATATGCTAAATCCACACTAAAAAAAACGTTTGCCTATGGAGTCACAAATGGAATAACCACTCAAGGGGAGGTAATTAATGAAAGAAATATCCAAGGGAGTTCAGTTATAGATAGCTGAGCAGTAGCTCCAGGAGGTTGCCAAGAGACATCCACCTAGATTACATCTCCAAGAAACACAGGGCAAATAACAAGATGTTTTTATCCTTAACTCACAGAATTTTAGCCAGTTGTGTAAATATACCTAAGCTACTTTCACTTCACAGTAGTGCACTGCAGAGCTCCCTGCAGTGACCCTGGAGGACTATGTGGTACAGTACAGGCTGAAATCTTTCCCCCCAGATTCTGTGCTGATATTTTTATCTCCTGCTTCTATGACTACGGCATTGGCAACGCTTGTGGAATCCCTTTTAGAGTGAATCTCTGCCTCTGCGAGCTGCAGACACAGCAATACACGACATGCTCAGAGCTGTTCTGACACCCTAGGTGAAAAAAGAGTACGTTGTTTTGGCACTCTGTGGAAGGCCACTTCGTGATGGCAGTCCAGGGTAGGAAAATCAGCCAATCCCATTTCCAGTTCCTCCCTCTAGCACATGGACCCAGAATGTGGGGATTGTCACATGCCCATGGGCTGACATTTTAATAAGAACTCTAAGTCAGATGATTAGCTGTTTGTCACTGCTTCTGCATGTATCATCTTCCTGCCTGCTGTTCTGCCAGTGACGTTATTGTTATTATTGAGCTGGAGGGGAGGGCTGGGAATTGAGTGCCTGATGGGGAGGAAGCGGGGAGTGGGAGGAGCGAGGCTTTGCGGCTGCATATCCAGGGCTGCATCATCAGGGCAGAAAGAGTTCAGTAAGGAGATTTAAGATCCTCACATGGGATTTGTTGGGGGAGGAGAACTCACCAATGTGCTCATAGGCCATGTCTCTGCAGCAGACCAGGGAAGAACCCTGAAATGCCTCTCTGATTTGTCAGCAGAAATTTGAACTCTGTGCTAGCTCAGCTGCCTTGTGTATAGTGCTGGAGATGGAAACACTGATTTACAGGACAAGAGGAGTTTGAGATCAATCCGTTAAAATTGCCAGATTGTGTTGGTGGCCTAGGTGAAAAAGGTTAGAAAATTTCCAGTCTTTTGCCCTCGAGGAAGAGGCGTCTACATCACTACAGAGCTTCAATACACTTTAGCAACTGCTATGCTGCAGGCAGTTAGGAAGCAAGAAGGCCAAACACTGGTATTAGGGAAATGCACAGTGCCATGAAACCAGAATCTTCCTCGGGTCTAAACCCTGGGATTCCTTCAGTCTAGGCCATTTGCTATGGAACTGCACAAAAAATTATGCCTTCCTTCTGACTCACCCTTCTGAGATCCTCTGACACTCTCTGCAACCATGGGGAAATGCTAACATGTCCTAGGACAGACAGAAACAAGTTGATGATGCTTCCTGTACAAACATTATGCACATGAAACAGTGAAGGCTGGGACACACCAGTCTATGCCATTCCCACTAGGGGCTGCACTGTCCTTTGCGAGATTTGGTCATGGACCTGTTGGAGCTGACCACTGAGCTGTGTAGAATACACTACACCACACCGAGTAGTAAAAGCTGAGACACTAAAGCACCTGCCAGAGCTCTTGGAGCCACTCTTCAGCCATCCAAAAGTAGATGTCATGATTCAAGTGAGAAAAATCCCACCCCAACATGCCTATTTGTTGCCCTTCATCACAAAGGCAGTTTATAGTGACAGATTGAGCTGTACATGCCTACATGGTTAAGTATAGCTGAGATTTCTATCCCATGCCCATTTACACTCCTGTGCCAGGCAAGATTACCTGGGAGCTGCCACCATATGAGCAAATCTGAAAGTACGTAAATGTATTTCCTCCAGATGTCTTCTGCTTATGTTCAAGACGGGAGATCACAGTGCTCCAGGGCTTGGAGAGGGAGCATTAGCAAAAGGCCTCTGAGCTCAAAAGGCAGCGTTCTACTGAGTGTCAAGGTGGGTGGTGGCCTGTATATAAATCAGCTCTCCACAAGGCTGAGGGCATGAACTAACACCTCAGATCTGCTGTAAGGATTTGTAATGGGCCATTCATCCCCCAGGTGTGAGAGCAAGTCCCATTCTGCAGGCAACTCAAGCATGACTATCAATATATAGGGAGAAAGCCACCAGTCCTGTGAATTTCTTGGGGCAGCCTAAAGGATTTATTTGAGTACTTCTAGAAAAAGACTGGGGCTTTATGTTCCCCTGATACTGTTTTTACCATTAAGGAGCACCCAGCCTTTCAATTTTATCAAGATTCAAGCTGACTCTTTGCTGTAGTCCGGTTTCTTTTTCCATTCTAACCATGCTGTAGGAGCAGAGCACCAGCAAAACAGCAACATCTCTTCCTACCTTTGTTCGTTCTGAGTCAACACACTGGCACAGGGTTGAATCAGATAGAGGAAACCTGGCCACTGATGTGGCCTTGGACAGTCACCTTATGCATCCAAAGCAGCCTGCTATTGCACTCGGCCCCTACTGCTACAACTAACACTACCTACACAAATAAGAGATCATCCTTGGAAACCTTCTGCTTCTCTGGATGAGGCGTGCAAAGAGAGATTGTCTTGATACACTCCCATTCACTGTCCCTAGGGTAGCAGCAATTACTTTTTTTCTGATTTGAGCATGCTGATCCATTCATTAATACTTTCTCTTTTGCTGGTCAGTGAATAATTGGGAGCCCTTGAAAATAACAAATATATTCCAAGTATGTATCAGCTGAGTAATCGGGCTAAAATTGGCTGGCTATTTCGGCTTGTTTGCAGACAGTTCCTTTTAACCGTCATGTTGTTTGTAACATTGCATCTGGTCTGGCACATGATGTGACACACTTTCTGCTCCTTGTTGTTTGACTGAGATGTTATAAACAGGGCAATAATCCAGATCCAACGGGGACGGTGACGAAAAGTACCATTTCTTTTGGTCTCGCATCTCACAGCCGCTTAGAGAACAGGTCAGGTGCCCCACGCCGCGCGGGTTAGAGGGAGGAGCCAGGCGGCCATCCCGCAGCCCTGGCTGGATTACGTGCCTGCTCATGCTGTATTTATAACTCCTGAGTCACGCTTGGGGGGGGGAGGGAAGGGGGTTGTTGCTCAGTACGATATTTATTTTGTTGCCTTACTAAAAAAATAATTTTTACACACTAAATTAATTATTGCCGCGTGTGGGCTGGAAGGTGGGACATCCCTTCTCGCCCCCCGCTCCGATACGTGAAGGGTCTGCGCCTTCCCTACCCCTCCCTTCCCCGGGCGACCGTGGAGCCGAGCCGAGCCCCGCCCGCAGCCAGCGACAGCCCCCGCCCCGGCGGCAGCGTGACCGCGGCGGGAGGTGGCGGGGAGGGAAGGGGAGGGGGGGTGCCTCCCCGTGACGTCACGGCGCCCAATTTGCTGTCGGCGGGCCGGTGCGGTCACGCGGCACTGCTCGGGCTTGCGCTGCTCTTGCGGGGGTGTGCGAAGGAGGGCTCGCCAAATACCCGGCCGTAGGGGAGGCAGGCGCAGCAGCCCCCGGCAGGGACGCGGACAGCCCGGCAGCATGAAGTTCCAGTACAAGGAAGACCACCCGTTCGAGTACAGGAAAAAAGAAGGGGAGAAAATCAGGAAGAAGTACCCCGACAGAGTCCCTGTGAGTGTGGGGCGATCGCGACCGCTGGCGATTGTTGCTGGCCCGGCAAACACCCCCCTCCCCAGCCTCCCCCCACCCCGCCTTTGTTTTCCTTGTGGGCTGCTTCTTTCTCTATATGTATCTATTTTTTTAAGGCTGATCTGATTCAAATTCCAGGCTGCTTTTCTCTTT
>WTSP01001248.1:0-45323 GCA_025331215.1 Actenoides lindsayi | reverse complement strand
CAGAGGAGGGCCACAAAGATGATCAGAGGGCTGGAACACCTCTCCTACAAGGACAGGCTGAGGGAGCTGGGGTTGTTTAGCCTGGAGAAGAGAAGGCTCTGGGGAGACGTAATAGTGACCTTCCAAAACCTGACGGGGACCTACAGGAAGGCTGGAGAGGGGCTGTTTATGAGGGCCTGAAGTGAAAGGATGAGGGGTAATGGGTTTAAATTAGAGAAGAGTAGATTTAGATTGGATATCAGGAAGAAGGTCTTTACATTGAGGATGGTAGAACAGTGGAATAGGCTGCCCAGGGAGGTGGTTGGGGCCCCATCCCTGAAGATATTGAAGGTGAGGTTGGACAAGGCTCTGACCAGCCTGGTCTAGTTGAGGGTATCCCTGCTCAGTGCCGGGGGGCTGGACTAGATGAACTTTGGATGTCCCTTCTAGCCCTAGCCATTCTATGATTCTATGATGAGTGGACTGTTCAGTGCATAAGGAATTGACTGGAAACTGGAAAGCACAGGAAGTTGCTTTTGTAAGCATAGTTAGTAGTGGTCAATGGCTTAATGTCCAGATGGAGATCGGTGAAAAGCGGGGTCCCTCAGGGGTCTGTACAGGGACCAGTGTTGTTTACTAACTTCATGAATAACATAGGCAGTGGTTCTGATTATCCAGATGTTTGAAATTTATTATTTCTGTATGCATACACCAAGCTCTTCTGCCAGATAAACGTACTTTCATATGCTCCCTTTATTCTTCCTTCATCCCTGATTTTTTCTCCTTACTCTGTTTTTCATTTTCCTTTCTAACAACTTTCAGAGAGAAGTTGCTGTTGTCAGCTATGCTCCTTTTAATAGTAGTGCAACTCATGCTTCTGCTGCTGCTGCTTTTTTGAAGCTATGCAACCATCAAACAGCTAAGAAATGAACTATGATCAAAAAGTCATCTTGAGGCTGCTATACTTACTAGGTATAAGAACTAGAGAATTATAAAAAAAAAAGCTAAATTTCCAGACATGTTTGTTATCTGCTGGTATACTGATGTTAGCAATAGCTCCATAATTAAAGTTGCAATAAGTTTCACACATGCATAAAACAAAAATCCTCTAGTTTTGTCCAAAGCATTTTCAAAAATAGGAAGAAAGTTACACTGACCTGCTTGTTTCAGGTATATTTTACTAGAGAAATAATTGTACATTTTTATTAAAATGGAATTTAAAAAAAAGTCCACTTTCAGATGTCTCATTTTACAAATAAACCTGATTTTGCCAGGTGGTGAAGAGGTTAACATTTATTTCTCTGGCAGATAATTCACAAACATTTAATTACAGTGAGAAATCTTAGACAAGATGCTTTTGATATAGGAATGGATTTGAATCAGGCACTATGCATAAGAAGAAGATTTAAGTCAGAATCTTAAGGGAAAATATAAAAGAATAAAAGCTATTATCTATCTTTACCTAGTACAACAGCCAGTGAAGATCACAAAAGGTCTGTGCTTTTTCACTTATACATATTCATTCATTTTAGAATAAAGTGAACATTTAAAAGTACAGACACGTTGTAATGCCTTTCAGCAGTTAATGTAAATACACATATAAAAATATATAAGAAAATTAAACTATATATACAGAAGTCACTTTATTAAATTGTACCATATGGTACATTTCCTATTTAATGCCTTAATTAGTAAGGATTTTATCAATGGTTGGTTGAGAGTAACAAATACTGGGGCCTAACTCTTGTTTGCAGAGGCTACCAAAAAAATGAAGGTCTGTTAAAAACATGGGGAAAGAGATAGATATAAGTGATTTATAGAAAATTATTATCTATGTCAGAGGCAAAGAAACTAACCCAAATAGAACTTATTTGCACTTCATTTTTAATAGATTATAAACCATCATATGCTTTAATACAAAGAAAAATGCACTTATCTTCTTAATAGTGATGTTTTCCCTCATTTTTTCAGTTTGTCTTAAAGAAGCATACAAATAGTAACAGCCCACAGACTAGAAATGTCTGGACTTTTTGCAGTTATCTTTAAGCTATTGGTAGAATATGAGGACATAACTCTTTCAATACGTCAGGAGAAAAAGTTTTAAAATATACATAATTACTATGTTTGTGTCAATAAAGATTAACTATCATTTGAGACATATTTCTTTGTTGAATACAGTATGCACTCTTACAATTTCTTATTCTATTCCTTATCGATTTTACTTGTTTGCATGATATAATTTAATCAACATGTCAAAGCAAATTGTGATATTTTGTCACAAAGCAAAATAAATTGCAAGTGGTCATGAAAAAATGATAGTTATAAAGTTTTACTTCATCATTTTCAGTTTTAAGAGAGTCAGCATAATGCTGTTCACAATCCCTTCCAAGGCAGATTGTTTAACTTCTACTATATATGGTATTCTATAGCTTCTGATAATTGGATTTCAGATATCACAGCCAATGTTTATAGCATTCCTTAAGGACACCAGCTCCTTTTTCATAAGTTGTGCTCATAAATGTTTTTCCTCTGCTCTCAAAAGTTCTGTTCCCCAGCTATACCCATATTCTATTTACACTCCTAAAACAAAAGATGGGAATTTCAGGCAATTCACTCACAGGTTATTTGTCTGTTATTTCCACTGGCATTTTCAAACAGATCATTTCACAGTATCTTTCCTCTGTGTCAAAATGTGGGGTTTGCCTAATAAAGTTTCATCCCATAATATAATGTGAATTTAAATCTGTCTTTCCTAGATAGGCAGCCATTTGAGCCCAGTGGCCACTTGCTTGCCATCATACTGATATACAGAAACAGCCTGCCTTCTTGCAGTTTCCTGTGAAAGAATGATTGCTGAGATCTAGTTTCTCTGACCTGATTCCCTCATATAATCTCTACTAAGGTCAAGATAATGTACCCCTAATATCCAACAAGATGTTTTACTCAGATGGTTCCTGATCTCTGTCGGTTCCCAGAACCTGTCTGTTTTGTTTAACCTGTTTTGTCTATTGTGCCTCTGTATGTTTTGATTTCCCCTTTTTCCTTATGATCTCATTTGACAATGAAGACTGAGAAGGCAACTTCCCACCATATAAACGAGGTAGCATGTGCTCTCTTACCTTGACGGAACAAAATTCTTAAGAGGGACACTGCATCCTCATGATCACTGTAGAAAGATTTAAAGGACTGTCCTTTCAAAAGATTTCATACCACCTAGAAGATAGTATGAAGAATGTTATTAGTCACATTTAAGTGTGGTTTAAAGTGCTCCCTAGATTGAAGTTCAAGCAGGAACATTCACTGAGCTTTCAAGGAGTAATGGTACCACTGGGGGACCTATCCCACATTTTTTACTGTGTTAGTAACAATAAGAACCTTCTTCCAAGTTTTCACTAATGGGCAATATGAATGGACAGACTGTTGCTGATATGAGAATGGGAGAAGAGAAATAAGCTATTAATTTATAACTTCAGTTTTGCTAGTCTTAAAAAGCAGTGACTTTTTAAAGAGTGATAGAGCAATGTATTTTGAAAGAGAATTATCAGACCACTATAGAAGGAAATCATAAAAGCCAAAGCCATAAAATCCAGTCAAACTAAAGTATTTTGGAGTTCATTAGGTATTCAGAATACAAAATATGTGTAAACATAAAAGACTTTCGGTAGGTCATCAAGATTTGTAACAGACTGAAGAAGAAATGCTGTGTTGACTAGAAAGCTGCTATTAAGGAGGGAGTTTACATAGTGAACTGTTTCTTCTATGAACTAAACAAAAGCAAATAATCAGGAATTTGCAAGCATCTGTTGCTTCTATCTGCTAAAATATCACAGAATATATTATCTTTTTATTTTTATTTTGTTGTCCAAATTAAAGTTGATCATTTTCTCTTTAAAAATTAGTAGGTTTTCCAGCAAGAAGCTGTTCCAAGTACAGTCCCACTCTTTTTACTTTTCTGAATACAAATGTTAAGGGATTTTCTAAGATATGATCACTTCCACTAGCTCCAGGCCTGATGCTCCCTCCTGCCTAGCTGCTGGAACCCGGTCTGGAGACTCAGGGGTCTCCACCTCAGGCTGCTGGGCATGGCTGTTGCTTTCCCATTTGCAAGTTAAATCATGCAAATTTAAGCATGTATCACACACACAGACATGTGCACACATGCAGATACACACAGACCATGACACAACTGGCTATGCAGACTGCAGTGATCAGGCGCTGGGCTCAGTCAGACATGCATGATGATCAACCCCATTTTACATGCAGCTCTCAACTTTTATACCCCTTCAAATATGTTCCTACTTTATTCCTCCCTAATTCCCTATTTGTACACATTGCCTCATTGGTTTGAATAGTTTCACCAACACAACCTTCCCCATGTTTGCACCCTTCTCAGTTACAAAGTCCAGACTGGCACTCTTTTCGGTGATGCCTGATATTTCCTAACAGCCCATCCATTAGTGCAACTGGTTTCTTGTCATTGTTTCCATTGCTGCTTGTTTGTCACATCTGTGTTTTGCTTAATGCCTTCCCCTTTTCCTTATCATCTGATTTTGACAAGGTCCTCAATCAAATAATCTTACTGAAATAAGCATTCCCACACTCTGAATGTCCATACCAGCTACTGTAATAGATAAGGTTTGGTTCTTTTTACTATGTCCATTTGATTTCAGGGTTGTGCCTTTGCATATTTTGGTTATGCTATTTTTCTTATCATCTCATTTGCCAAGGTTGTTGATCAAATAACCTTAAGGAAGCAAATGGTCTCTATAACCACATACCATCACAAAAAGTTTATTTGTAGAGTGTATGTATTGTGTGTTTTTTCTCAGCTCAGCTACAGGCAATGAATAGGAGATGGGTGCCTTGACAAGCCAGAGAATTGGATACAGATATGATTCTGAAACTCAAGGTTCCAGATTTTGAAACATTATGTTTTTGGAAGAAGACCATACCAATCTTGTGCTCAAATACTGCTGAACAAATACATGCAGTAAATTCAATTTCATGACCTAGCTATTGAGGTTTTTTTACTTCAGTTAAATATAGTAAAATATAGTGCAAAGAGCAGATTAAAATTTTAACACTTTTTCTTATAGGGGAATAAAAATTATAAACAAGAACAGTGTCTAACTTCTGTAAGAAGTAAATACAATTAAATTCAAAGGGCAAATTTAAAAAATGATACCTGTCCAAAGTAACTCACAATTGTAGTTGCTATTTTTTTTTAATCAGGTAAACCATGTTCCATCCATCATATAAATATAAATATTTTGCTGTCATAGTTGTAATATGCTATTTAGTGGAAGTGAACAAAGATTGAAAACACTTTTTTTTAATTATCTTTTCATTCTTAGTTACAACTATGCAAGTAAAATGGCATGTCTGATGTTTAGTAGATAACAATTATTCTTCTTATCAAGCCTGAATTGTATCATTAATTGGGAAAGGTCAATTGTTGATAATCTCTACAGAGATTTTAAGAAATAGATGTTCTCTTATAATTTTTGTTTCCTGTAATAAAGTTGAAAAGCTGAATGAAATAGTAAATCAGTATATTATAGTATTTTTGTGATTTTTTATTTTTTTTTTTATAATAACTTTTTTCACCTTAATGACACTTCTGAAAATGGGGAAAAGTTCACCTCCAATTAATGTAAAGATCTCAAGATTTATGGAACTACATTAGTATACAAGTAAATTTTGTCTTTTGGTTATTTTCTTTTACTTTGACCTCTTATGAGCTGTTGATATGGAGTTTAATTTTATTCTCATAATCACTGAAGAAGAGTCCTGTATATAGATTGAAGAGTCCTCACTGTCACATAGGTATTATGACTGGAGAAGGTGTTCCAGTAGTGTGGAAGAATTTTGGAAAATCCTACACTCTCAGAAGTATGACTGTCTCCATTTTTGTTTTCAAAGCTAGTGAAAGGAATTTTGGAGAACCATTTCTTCACTTTTATCTTGTGGAGGGAAGACCAACAGTTCGATTCAGCTGTGGAAACTCTCAGAACATTCTGACTGTATCTGTCAAACAATCTATTAGCAAGGGTATACTCATCCCTATCACTATAAGGTAAGAACTTACCACTGTGTTACACTAAAGAGTTTTAGTCATATATATTGAGCAATAAAGTCTGATTTCACTTTTTTTTTTTTACAATAAAAAGACGAGTCATTTGGAATGCAAAATTGTGTGCATATTTCAGAAACGTTCTCATAAGGTAGTGTCCTTGATTGAAAATACCTTTTGGTGCACAGATTATTTCATTCCTTTGGAGAACTAATCAATCATTCAAACTCCAGATACTTTTACAGTTACAGATTAAGTCAATTTGAGAACTGAAACAATTTAAATGTAACGTTGTAGGTTATAAATGGGTAGTTCATAATTTATGCTTATTAACTTACACATCAACAAAATCAGATTTTTCATCAGAATATAGTGTTAAATATAGGATTAATTTATTGTTTCAGATGAAAAATTAAAAATGGGCATGCTAACAACATCCCACAGTGCAGTAAGATGTCACATCTACATATGCAACTGTACTGTCAGCGGTATATGATAGTGACTGACCAGTACTGTCATATTTCATCTAGTACATGCACAGAATGGTTAACTTATAATTTTGGAAAAGATATTGGTATCATGCCTTGGTAATAGATTACCTCTTTTCCACTCATGGAATTTCATATGTGCAAGTTAGGAAAAAGGTAAGAACTAATTAATACAGATGTTTCTTATATTTATATTAGCAACATTAAAATAATGTTAACATTAAAATTATGGTATTTAATAATCAGTAACATTAAAATAATGGTAAAGTTAATGTTCAAAAATATTTTAGAAATCATTCTGACATGCATATAACTTTTCAAGTTACTCTGATTTTTGATTTTATTTATTACATACTTAAAGTACCAGAGCTAACTGTTGCATCTAAACTTTAAACATTTGTGAGGTGAGGACACTTATAGCACAAGTTATTAAATTAACAGTAGTTTTAGTGAGAACCATTTTTGCTGTTGGAGGATGGTATACAAAGGAGAGTAAAATGAAGGAGTTCTCAAAACTACCTTCTTACTACCAAAACAGGAAAATTACAGCATCATCTAAAGATATTTACATTTGCCTTCTGAGCTGTTTCTGTATGATGTAAATGTGGCAAAATTCTAAAATGCTGTTCAGGATATAGAATAGATCAATATGAGAGAAAATACAATTTAGGATTTTTCATGAGATTTTATACTTACCCCATAAGATTTACCATATTCTTTTAGAAACAAACCTATTAAAATATAAAGATAAACCCTCTTTTTAATATATGGAAGGATGAAAGGATCTACCATTTAAGAAAATATTTAATTTCCATCTTGTATTCCTTCTCAACCACAGGTCTGTACTGTACATTACGTTATGCTCCATTTAAAAGAGGGTCGGGTTTTTTCCTTTTATTCTGTGTTAGTATTAATGCAGCAAAGTCACACAGCATACACTCAAATCTAATTACTCATTAGCTGACAGTGTATTAATCTATTTCAGGACTTTTGTATGAATTATAAATGTATACAAAATTTCCAAAGATAATTATGTCTCTTCCTCTCCCTATGAGTCAGCAGATAAAAATACATTTTCTCATAGAAGATACTAGATAGAACTACATAGCTCAGTACTAACAAATGGTTCTAAGTTTGCTTTTTAATCTCAGAGACAACTCTTGTGTGAGACACTGGTCAGTTAATTGTCTGCACTGTATTAGCTGTGGTAGCATGATCTCTGCTTCATAAGATTAAGATATTCAAATACTGTATAGTTTACAAAGCCTAATAATATTTTAGTAATACATGCAGTTAAATGGCATTGAAGTGATTGATTCTAGTTATTGAGTTTATGTTCACATTGAAATATGAATTTATTTTTGTCTTTTTTACCTCAAAATTAAGACCTATATATTTATGGCTTCATTCTCTATATTGTTACACTAAAATGTAATGTTGGTTCAATTGACATATTACCTGTGTTTACTGAATTTATACTGCTATCTTTAAAACAGTTGCATATTAAGTAACTTGCAAGGTCTGATTGTAGGCTGTGATTGGCAGGGATGTGCATGCATCTGAGTTTATGGACTTGGCCTTCAAAATGACTAGTGATTATTCTTGTGAGTCCTTCTAAAATGTAGAGAGAGCAGTATATCCTTCACCAAGCAGCAATAAAACTGTAATCCTTCAGCAATCATCCTTAACCTCTGCCAAAGAAAAAAGCAAACTTGACAAGGTATTTGTGGTCCCTCAGGATCTTGTATCATAGGCTATAAAATATGAATGCATGACAAAACTGTTGATTTGTGTTCTCTTAGTGGCTGTTGAAGATAGATAACTCTATCTCTATGTATTACTTGAAAAATTAATGAGATTTTTTTTCCCTGTAATGCAGGAAAAGAGACAAAGACTGGAATAAATAACAGGTTTTGTTACTGTTTGGGTACACTCCAATCAGGAGAAAATATTTCTGTTAAATTTGACTTTGAATAAGTCTATAAGATCATACTTGACCCTGGATACAACTATGACTCCAGTGGATAAACAGCACAATTAATACAACCAAAAACATCTATAGAAGCAGATTTTAATCTCAAACTTTTCCTTTCTAAATCCACTATGTACAGGAAACTAAGATATCCCCGTGGGTTACAGCTGTTACTTTCTCCTAACTATATGACTAGTTCCCTTAGATATGACCATTTCTTTCAAACCTGATGAAGATTAAATAAGTGTTAAATGTTCAGTCATTTTCTCTACATTGCTTGTGAAACAGCTTTATAGAAAAAAAAACAATATAACACTGATTGTTTCCTCTTTTTTTTGCCTTGACTAAAACTAGAGACATGTTTCAATGCAGTTCTGTTCTATTGTTTCCATTTCTGTTTATTTTAGTATGATTTAATTGCTGGTTTTGAAAATGTGTATTTGTTTGGCTTCAATTTTTGTGATTTCATAATTAAGATTGTATTGATCTCTTCAGTTAAAGCTTTAAACACATACTTGAGATGCAATTTGGATTTCTTTTATGGATTTGTTCTTTAAAATTCCTCAAAGAACATTAACTCAAACACATTTCATTTCATGTGTGTGTCTGAAATGCATTTGCCCAATGCAATATTTGCTGTACGTTATTTGAGGTTAAAGTGATGTGACTGTCACTGTCCAGACACCAGATGGTGTTTCTTTAATTCAGTGGTTGAACAAAAGTAACTTTAACAAGTAAGAGATTGATATAACCATGCAACCAGGACTTGGATTTTTCTAGATAGTGGGGTGGATTTTAACTTTATGGTAGGAATACTGATTTATTATATTTTTTTAGACATCTTACACTTCTTTTCTCTAAATGGTAACTTTTCATAATTATATTTCCTAAAAAATGTTTAGACTATCTGTTCTAGGCAGTGATGTGGTTTACCAAATTCTTTTCTGTTTGGAATATTCTAAGCAAGCATTAATTAAAATCTTGCCTGTATAGGGTAGACTCACTCTTTTCTGTATTATTTACCTGCAGAATTGTCTGAGATTTGATCTGGAATTCAATGAACATAATGCCTATCCCCACAGAGTTTTATTATTGTATTATGTGCATTAATATTTCATATATCTTCCAAGTGAACATATTGAATGTAGTTGTTTCCAGTTTTCTGTCGTTCTTTAATCAGTGGTATAGATGTAAGAATTTACTTATAGCTGAGAAGGACACCTTTAGCTGTCCATAAAAACATTTATTTGTTAAATAAATTATTCGGTTAATGTTGTTTGGCAAGCTCTAGCCTAGACCATGCCATGGTACAGAAGCTGCTGAAGTTTATTATTTGGTCTTCATGCTTCAAAAGCAGAAGTAAGTTCTGAACTATGAAAGTCCTCAACATGATCTTGTACCTCCATAGGCAAACTTTGACAAAATTTAATGTACTGAGTGCAAACTACATGACTATATTATCAGTGTCCGTGGTTTTACCTACACTTCCACTTCCTCCTTTTCCACAGAAGAGACAGTTGTTTGAACTCAACTTACAAAGCTTTTTATTGCATCTGCATTCTGAAACTGTTTTTAAAAAGTATATGTAAATAACCATTTATACAATCTCTTAGCTAATTTATAAAAATAATGTCATGAAGTATACCTATTTAATTTCATTTCATCATTCCATATATATGTATGTTTTCATATTAGTGCCTACTCCTAAGTCACCTTTTTGTTACTGTTTAGAGCTGGGTGCTCTGCATAGTGTGCAAGTATTACTGAAAATTACATTAAATCAGTAAAAGAAAAAATTACTTAATTTTCTTGTGTTTTGCTGTTGTTTCCAACATTATCAGTTACCTAAGAATACAGGAATTTTTTGCTTGCCAAATTGGAAACATCTGAGTAGCTCTTTCTAAATGTCAGTGGCTTTGTATCTGAACAGGTATATAGTATAGCCTGATGTGATGTGCGGGAGACATTTTACTATCTTCAAATACTCCTCAGCAATAATGAGCTCTAACATAACCAGATATATGATGAATGAGAAATGGAAAGGTGTTTTGGTAGATAACTTGAGCCAACTTGATACAATATCTTATTACACCTTCTCTTTCCAAAATTATTTGAAGATTAATTGTGAAAGCAGTCTGGGACACATTTAGGAATTGTTATTCTACCATAGGAATTTATAAATTAATAAATAAAATGCATTTAAATGTGGGTTTGAAATGGAATATATTACACACTGTATAATATAATTTAATTTTGAATTTTAAGTCAGTACATACATGAATCATACCCATGTTTTGTTGTGTAAAACTGGAAATGCTGTAGGACAGTAGTAGAACCAATAATTTTTGAATTACATTTGGAATTACTTCTATGAGGACTGTATATACAAATATACACGTTTGTGTTTTCTGCATTTTCAACAGAGAGTGCAAATCATAACTCAGCAAAGTCTCATCTAGACAAGACATAAAAATGGCTTTCATAGGGATGATATTCCTTAAATTATCTGCAGCTGGTTATGGTATATCAGGCCTCGTAAAAACAGTAGTGGACTCAGTTCAGTTTGTAATGTATATCTGTTTCATAAAATCATCATGACATTTGCCACTATAAGATAGGAAGATCTGTGCAATGTATGCCTACATAATGTTTTTTCTCTGAAAACCCAGTCCCATTGTTAGAGTTGTTAGAGTTTTACACAGTTGTTAGAGTTTTACACAGGTAAATCACTACATCTGTTATTCAGTCTTCAACACAGTCCCATAATACATGCTTTATATCAAACTAATGCATTTGAATTCTTGCATATGCAATTAAAATAGATAATTTGTAACATTACAATTAATCAGATAAATTATTCTGTGTGGCCTGCTAGCTGAAATAACTCATGGAGTCTCATAAAGAGTGTAGAAAAGATTACTTTTTATTTTCATTTCAATTTCAGATTTTGCATTTGAACAGAACATTCAATATGTTAAGAAACACACGTCACTTTCTGAAACAATTGTTTTGCTTTCAATCAGTAATAGTATTCAGTATTTCATCTGTGATCTGTCAAAGCCAACAAACCAGCTGTTATGACTCTTCAAGGTCATTAGCTGCTGACTTGAAGAGCAGATACTTGAACTCCTGTACACTTCAAACTCTGGCTTGGGCTATGTTTTCTTAAATTAACTAATCTTACAGGAATATCTCAAGAACACAGAAACACAGAATGACATGATTATTTAGGTTGGAAGGGACCTCTTGAGAGCATCCTGTCCAATATTCCTGCTCAAGCAGAGTGACATAGAGCATGGAGGACCATGTCCAGTCATATTTTGAACACCCAGAAGAGGATTAAGTCCCTTACTCATCTTGGTGGCCTTTTGCTGAATTTCATCCTGTAAGTTTCTTGTACTGAGGAGTCCACAACTGGATGCAGTGCTCAAGTAAATCTGGCCAGGGACATCAAGGGAAACAAGAAAAACTTCTGTAGGTATGTTGGTGGTAAAAGGAAGACTAGGGAAGTGGGCCTGGAAGAATACAGGAGACCTGGTTACTCAGGACATGGAGAAGGCTGAGGTATTCAATCACACTTTTGCCACTTTCTTCACCAGCAAGTGCTCCAGCCACACTGCACAGCTTGAAGAAAGTAAAGACAGGGACTGGGAGAATGAACAACAGCCCACTGTAGGAGAAGGTCAGTTTTGAGAGCTTCTAAGGAACCTGAAGGTGCACCAGTTCACAGGACTTGACAAGATGCATCCATGGGTCCTGAGGAAAATGGTGGATGAAGTCCTTTTCAGTATTTTTCCTTCTAGAATTGAAATAGTAAAAGGAATAGGACTAATAAGGGATGCTTACAAACTTTGTCCTTTCAATATTCTCATGTTTAAACAGGATCAGACGTTTAATGATCATGGTAATCTCTAATATATGTTCAGCATTTCACTGTTACACCAACAAATATATTGGTAATTAGATATGTGAGTAGATTGTTTTTCATGCTACAAAGTTCACAAAGCATGACTAAAGTATTGGGGATTTCAGAACATTCTAACACCTTACTGTTTAGCAGTCCTTTTCATCAAAAGTGACATAAATAGTAGCCAGTATAATTTTCAGAATCAAGAATAACCAGAAAATCTCATTTTCAAAAGAAAGCTCTAAGATTAATAATCACATTGAAGTAACAGTTTCAATGCACTGTTGATAATTGCAATAGTCTCTTATTACTTTCTCAGTCACTGATGTTGCTAAGAGCAGTTATTATTTTATGTGATTTTACTGAATCTCTCTGTCACAATTTGCTGGATCTTCTAAAGACGACAAACTGCAGATTCACCAGAATGAAGATATACCTTATAAAACATAATAAATGCATATTTCATTATCTTTTGGGTTTAGATTTGGCTGTGTTATAATTAGAAGTTCCAAGTTTCCAATAGTCTCTGTGTTTCTTCAAGAAAAATAGCAATATTCCTATTTTCTGGATAAATCTTCTTTGAAAATCATATAACTTGCCTTTCAGATATGTGACAGCTAAAGCATTTGTAAGTGTTCTTTTTATTATATCATGGAAATTCTAAACTGCATTTAACCAAAATTTCCTGAATTTTGCTAAGCTCTTTAGAACCCTCCCTTCATGTGTTAAAGGAGACACTGTTTTAATGGTGCATATTGATCCTCTCAATTGTACCATAGATCTTTTTATGTGTGTGTGCTGCATAAAGCATTGTATTAAAATTACAATTACCTTTGATATGGTTCCTTACTCATTACAGTTTCTCTATATAGACAGTTCTGTAAAATTCATTAGGTCATTATCTGGTCACTTAGTGCTTCACACAGAGGACTTTTCAGACAACTGTTTTGGTTTCTGTTAGTTTGGCACAGCATGTGGAACTATAGCAACAGTATAGCAATAGTATATTACCAAATAGTTTATGAAAGCACCTTGCTGTCTTCTTCCTAAGTGAGAGGATAGTAAAAGTACTTGCGAATGTATTTGTGAATTCTTAAGAGATAAACAAAACAAAACAAAAAAATCTGAAGGCAAAGCAACATTCAAATTCTCTTCCTCAAACCTGTTGTCACTTAAGTGGAAGATCAATGCAAAAATAAAACTGGTTCAGTGTGCCTGTAGTTGTTCGCAATTCTCTACAGGTTTGCTTTAGCTGAAAGCAATAGGAAGTGTTATCTTCTCTGTAGATAGTGGAAATCAGTAAAAGTTAAAAATCATTAGACAGCTAGGCTTTGCACGAGTGTCCAAAAAAATGAGTAGTGGAGGGACGGGGAAGAAAATGTATCACCCAACAAGACAGTTTGAGAGCCAGCTCTCTCTGATGCACCTCATGAGCACCAGTATTTGTAAAAGAATCAGAGGACAGGTCTTCACAAACAGTGAAACAGACAGTAAAGTCATGCAGTCCAGACGGTTACAGAGTTAGTTGTATTTTCTCCTCTCTTCTGAGAAGGCAACAGTTGTTCTTAGTCTAGGTCATCAGCTCCTAGAGCAGCAGCAAACTTCCTACATGGTTTTAAAGAGTGTGGTTAATCTTAGCTTGTTACTTAATTTGCACAGTTGTAAAGTGGGAGTAGTACTTACCTATCTCAGAAAGCTGTTCAAAAGATTAAATATTCTGATGCCAAGTGAAGTATTTAAGCAGATTTTTAAGAATTTGGCATTAAGATCCTGGTGCATGATCTATCTAGTACTAAGTCACAGGACCTCAGATATTACTAACTTAGGATCTCTTCTTCATACAGTTCACTGGAAATTTTTTATACGGTGTGAGGGAAGGAGGAAACAGTGATGGTTATTCTGTGTTTATTATTTTACTTTAATTTCTATAATCATTTTTTTCTAACTTCTTGCTTTCTCTAATGAAAATAGATTTCATTAAAATATTTAATATATAGTTTGCACGTATGCAAAGAAGGAACAAAACAGGATATAAGACAAGTGATTGTTTCAAGAGCCAATTTAGGTCTAGTTTTATGTACTGGCAGTAAGAAAATTTGGTGCTGCAAATTGAATCACTTTCTTAAAGAGAGTATTGAGTAAAATTTACACATATATTTGTTAAATAGTCCTCTTTAGTAGTCAGGTTAGGTTAGAGAGAGAAATGTGAGCTGCACCTTCCCGAAAGAAACTCATTTAAGGGACATGACAGAGGAAGGAAGGTATTTCTCTCCCTTTGACTGAAGTACATCAAATATATGATAAATTTATACTCTGAAATGTAGTTAATTCAGGTGGAAGAACCTATACTGTCCTTATTATCCTTTGCTTGTTCTTTAAAGCACACATTGACCTATTTTTTTATTAGACCATAAACTATACATGAAACTTTCTTCTCTGCTTGCTCACTGTTGTGTGCTGGTTGCCATTTGTCCTTCTCTCTTTAACTTTTTATCTATTTTCAGTGTAGTTACTGATGCTGATGTTACATTTGTGGTCAGCTTCATCAAAAGATACTTAGTCAATTTTGTTACCTTTACTTGATCTTGTCCTTGACATGGCTGGAAATACAGAATTAAATACAAGTAGACTTCACCGAAGGCTGATTGCAAATGGAAATTTAAGTTGTGGGTAAATATATCAGAAACTAGAGGACAGACAACTTCACCGGAAACAGGTTAGGAATACAGATTTGTGCTAGTATTATAGCATGCAGTTCAAAACAAATAAAGATGATTTAAAATATCTAGTACTCATTTTCAAAGGCATTGCTGTCATACTGGTACTGACAAGGTTGTATAAGATAGTTAGGTTTTTAGCTAATTAATTTATGTCCACATGTCAATAGCTAAATATTTTAGTAAAATGCATGCAAAGTTTATAGAAAGGAGCTATCCTGTGTGCAGGCGTCCAAGTGTTAGCAGCAGGGGCTACAGGGCAGCAGCAGAGGGGCTGCCTTCTGACAGACACAGTCAGTTCCAGCCAGCTCCAGCTGATCCATCACAGGACACGGCTGAGCCCAGAAGCCAAGGTGTTGTCACCTCTGTTGAAAAGTATTTAAGGAAGGGCAAAACACGAGACAGGAAGAGTGAGGAGTGAGGGGAGAAAAAAGAAACAATCCTGTGAGCACCAAGGTCAAATAAGAGGGAGAAATTGTTCCAGGCACTAGAGCAAAAATTCCCGTCACCTGTGGAAAGACCACGCCAGAGTAGATATCCACATTGCAGCCCGTGGGCTTGCCGGAGGTGCGTATTTCATAAAGGAACTCTGGGCACTGGAAAGCCCATGCTGGAGCAGGGTAAAAGTGTGAGAGGAAAGGAGTAGCAGAGAGGAGCTATTACCAACTGACCACAAACCCCCATTACCCATCTTCTTCCTGTCACTACAGTTCACCTTGTCTTGTCAGAACTGCCAGCACCTAGGGGACTACTAGAATGAAAGATGTGATTGTGGGAGCTATAATGTAGTGTGCTATGTTGCTACTAAATTACTCAGCACCTGTTCAAAACACCTTCAGAAAATACATTTTCTCTTGCATTTGAACACATTTTATGTAAATCTGATAGGTAGTTTGGCCCTTGGGTTTTGTTCCCAGCACTGTCAGAAACAATCTTTTGTAACCTCTTTTGTTCACCCATCTGGAAAATAACAGGATTATACTTGCCTGCCTTCTGGGGGATGGTGTAAGTTTTGTGCAATGGCAAATGTGAAAAATACAAATCTAAACACCAGTCTGTGGCTGACATAAGAAAAGGCATGATCTGAGTATTTCTTTCCTTGGCTAAAGTAGATGAAAAACACTATTCCTGAAACAGCCAAAGAGAAGGGTGTTTATTGTTAAGATTGTGTGGTTTTCCTTCACCTTTAACAGAAGAGAAGCACATGCTTTGTTTTAGTGAATTTATGTGGACCAAATACTTACCCCTATAATCTTTCTGTAGAATCTCCTTTACCCCACACTTCTCAGCGTATTTCATGTAGGTAATGGATCTGGCATTTCTATCATACCACTTTGTAAATAGTGTTTCTTCAATTCCCATGTAGAGCAACATGTACACAAGCAGTTTTACTGAAAACATAGGGTGGACATATGTAAGATAAAACAGGCTCACAGTCACACGTGAGTGAAGTCTTCTGGTTGCTTGATGCAGATAATAATCTCAACAGCAACCTATGCCAAATGCATATAGAAATTTTTCAGTTTTAGAACTCACTGTGGTGATGCGCTGAGGTTCTCCCAGCCAATAAAGCAGTACTGCTGGTCTTGCTAAATACCTAGTTCCTGCTCTGAAGGCTAGGAATGCTTTATACAGTCTATATTATTTCATCTGTTTCCTTTTAATTTCTTTAAGCCAGAAAGTTTTTGGGTTTCTTGTTCATTTCTTTTCCAAAAATACAAAGCAAGTATTTAATAATAGTGAATTTCTCTAATAATAGAGAAAAGTGGAAGGTAACATTATTTGCTTTGTCTCTAATAAAAATTCCAAAAAGTCCCAGAATGCTAGAAAGCAATCCTGTGACATTAAAGTGTTCACACATTCCAGCACACAGAACATTAATTCATACTGAATGACAAATTGCTGTATATTACTGCATATACTACATTTCAGCAAAAAGTATTTTGAGCCAATACAGCATTTGCAACATTTTGTTTTCTTGTGAATTTTACACTGGTCAGCATCTTCCAGTTTTTGGAATTACTGTATCCCTTATTAAAGTCCTCTTTCCTCAGGAAGGTAGTGTCAGTGTTACAGGGCAGGCAATTGAAAAGAAGGCTGATTAACTTAGTCTGATTATCTGTGAACTGCTGCAGGAATTCTGCTGATTTGACTAAAAAGTCATCTTTTGGAGGATTTGGTAATTTGGGTTTTTGTTGGATCAGATCTCTAATCACACTCCCTGAACAGCTGCTTCAAGGTGCTATTGGACACCATTGTTTTTGGCAGCAGCACAGTCTCAGATTGACTAAAACTTCCCCTTATTAACAGTAGATTAAATATGGAATAATCTACTACTCAAGCAAGTATGGCAGTCAGACCCAAAAAGAGGCCTAGATTTTGGAAAGTACTCTCTCAATTCCTTATAACAGATTTTGTTGATTCTTACTTTTATGAGTTAATGTGTAGAAGACAAACCTTATTCAAAGACAGAGGGTCCAACAATGTCAGAATTAGTTCACTTCACACCACTGTTTTGTGATTTAAAGTGATTTGTCCCTATATTTTTAACTACAGCTGTTCAGGTTTTCTGAGATTTGCAGCAAGGTTGTGGGATTTTTTTGGTAGCCTTTATCTTCTTGCTCATGAAGTACTAAATTAGTGATTAAATACAGAACACGTATTTTTGCTTTCAGAATTCTTTCTACGATGTCTTCTTTTTTTTATCTTTTTCTTTTTTTTTTTTTTTTTTTTGTTCTTGTAAACCACTCAAAATCTACTTTAAAAAGACAGAAAAGGGCTAAGATGTCATTTTTCTCAGTTACAAGCAGGAGACTGTTAAGTACGCCAAAGGTTGCACACTGAATGCAGAAGACCAAAGGGCCAAAACATTTACAGCTACATTAAGTATGAAATGAAGCAGCACAGAATTGTTCAGTTTAAATTCAAGCCAAACTACAAGAAGCTAGTATATCTCATCTCACCTTACACATGTTCTTGAACTCAACATGAACTAACATTTTGCCACCTGCAATGTTCACAGCATAGTGCTGCTGCATCTTCAGATGATGAAATAAATCAAATTGCCTAATAACTGGGAAAATTACAGGTACATATTCTATACTTTTAAAATCTCATTGCTTACCTTTAAATGAAAGGAAGACAAAACTTCAGACATTCCTCCAAACTTCATGTTCAATCATTCGAGATCTTTCAGATGTCAGCAGCTGAGAGTGTCCCCATTTATTTTAATACCAGATAAGTGATGGTTATTTCCTATGGGCTCCAAAGAACTCCCCCTATAAAAATAGTGGGCTTTAAATCATTATCATGGATGAAGGACAACTAAATTCCAAAACAGTGTGTTGATTAAAGATGAGTATTTAAAACCTCACCAGATAATCTTCTTACTCTGTCCTTTGCAGCTTCCTCTGTGAAAATAACCATTCTATTTACATCAGTATAGAGTTGGTTTCCTATTCAAGTCAAAACCCTACCTACTCAAAGTGTTGCATCAACATTAAATGGTGACAATAGAAGGCAAACAGAGAATTTTCTTTGCTCTCCCAACCCTTCCTGAATAAGAAAAGGGTGATAAAAGGAAGATAGTAAAAATAAAATAAAACTAACTAATCATGCAGTAGATTTTCCATCATAGATACCCCACGAAACTTACTCTGCTTATCTAATTATATGCAGCACATGCTACCATTGAATCATTATCAGCATGCACCCAGTTGTTCATATGCCACACACAGATGTTTGGGTTTATTTTTCAGCTTCCTGACCCAACAGTAGCCTATATTTGTTAGTTTTGTTTTTATTTGAAAACAATTCTATAGCTGTTTACTGAAAGCAGTGGTCTAATTCTGGTCACCCTGTTTTCCTGCCTACTCTCTTCCTCTGGCTCACAAATGAGAGGCAAGTGCATAGTAGGGGAAGTTTTCCAGATTCATCATTAAGTAAAGTACTTAATATTGACTGAAGATGGACAAATATTTAACTGCTCTAATTTAATCACTACAGTGGGTATGTTCTTTAAAAAGTTAGCTGGGTTTACACTGATTTTCCTTAGTATCTAGTAACTTCATATAGGAATGATCATTTAGTGTATATAGCCATGATGATTACAGAACTTGCACTCATTACCTGATGTATTTGACATTCTTGGGACATGATCTTGGGCAAGTCTTCTTATCTATCTGCTTCAGCTCCTTCCGTGTGATATAAAATTCACACAGATCCTGTTATTATAGAAATCATTATAAAAATCACAAAGTGCTGAGATGCATAGCTGAAAACTAAAATAATCTAAACAAATTGTTTATGTCTGATGGGTAAAGGTGTTATTCAGCTAAAACATTTGAAAACAGATCAACTTTCCTTTAACCTACTCCTGTTCTTTCTGTCCTTTTAACAAGGCTTTCGTCACTGTCTCGCATAATATCCTTATATACAGATCTGCTAAGTGAGTGGAAAATTTGATGGTCAACAGTGCATGGTCTAGCTGTCAGTCAGTTACTACTGGCATCCCTCAGTTCTCTATACTGTGACAAAAAGAAATGATTAAGTCATGCATTGGGTCCTTCAGAGGAAAAGAATCTTCCAGCATGACCTCCTAGGGATTGCCTCATGGGCATGTCAGAAGTATACTGCTATGAATGCTCTTCTGACCAGGTTAGAAGTGTTTTCGTTATTCTACATTCTTTGATATAATCTTTTTTTTTTTTTTTTTTCCTCCTAAATAAATTTGAAGGACAACGTTCGTATCTAAACCTTGCAAATATATGGTATGTAGGCTGGGATATGGCGATATATTTTGTTTGATCATTTTTTAATAGGCTTATTTTGTTCTTGCTATTTCAGTGTTTAGAGATTGAGAGAGTGACTTGACATGAAAGATCTTTTTTTTTTTCATTCTAAAGTAAGACTTGTCTTTTTACAACCCATTTGATGAAACTCAACTACTGATCATCATTGAATCCTGGGAGTAAAATGACATCCACAATGTGATCACATTACCAACCTTTTTTACATAATGCTCTGTATTATTTTATCTATTGCAGTAAAAAATAAATTAAAAAAATAAAAACAAACAAACAAAAAAAACACAAATAAAAAAAACCACAAACAAAAAATTCCCCACAAAAACATAAAATAATCTTTGGAAAAGTAATACTTTAATGGGAAAATCTAGAATCAGGAATATAAATATAAAGAAAACAGTGTTGAAATGTAAAAATCAGTGCACAGTCTGCCTTTATGGTAGGTGTCAGTTTAATCTGGAATAGAGCTAATTTTCCTTCTTAGTAGCTAGAATAGTGCTGTGTTTTGGATTCAGTATGAGAAGTATATTTATAATATACTGCTGTTTTTAATTGTTACTAAGGTATCCAGGACTTTCCAACATCCTGTGTTTTGCTAGTGTGCAAGAGCACAAAAAGCGGGGAGGGAGCATGGCCCGGAGAGCTGACCCAAAGTAGCCAAAGGCGTATTCCATACCATAGAACATTATGCTCAGTATATAAACCAAGGGAATTTGACCAGGAGGGGGCGGATCACTGTTGGGTCATCAGTCAGTGAGTCGTAAGCAATTGCATTGTGCATCACTTGTGTTTTCTTGGGTTTTATTTTCCTTTTTTTGTTATACTCCTTTACATTACAATTTTAATTATACTTTATTATTATTATTATTATATTTTAGTTTAGTTTAGCTATTACATTGTTTTTATATTGGCCAATGAGGTTGTTTGGGGTTTTTTTTAGCGCTCCCTGCCATCCCACTGGGAGGTGTAAGGAGTGAGTGAGTGACTGCATGGTGTTTAGTTTCTATCTGGGGTTAAACCATGACAGTGGACCATATTAGAAGAGTGTCTACTTTTAGGCCCCTGCTATGACACTTAGGTGTTACAGTGCCTAAAAATTATCTGTCTTTCATGCTCTTTCAGACAACTTCAGTGAGTAGTTTATCTTTTCTGTTGGCTGCAGAAGCAGCCAGGCACCTCCATGACATTATGTCACTCCCACATGTTGAGTTGCAGTATTTACTATCAATTGGTAGGGAGCAGGACAGTGTATGGGACAGGTTGTCTTGTCCCACTCAATGGACAACAAGGGAGGTGAATCTTTGTGATCCCTCAGAAGAGGCTGTCCCTGCCCAGAAGGGCGGCTGGGGCAGTAGAGTCACAACAATGGCTCCTAGGAACAATAACAAAACAATTTATTAGTTCTCCCTAATGGAACAATCAACAAACTGTACGGATAAATGTGTTAATCTTTGTAGGTGATTATTTTACAGTGCAACTAAATTTTGGGGAAAAGGAAGAAAGAGTTATTAGAAAAGAGAAAAAGATAGGGGGAGCAAGAGAGTGAGGAAGAGAGAAAGAGAAAAGGTTCTCACCACCCGTGGATCCAGCAACATCTCACTGGATCAGTTCAAGTCTTCAGTTCTTCAGTGGTGCGTGCACCATGATCAATATTTTTCTGTCCCTTTTATACCCTTGAGATATCTGGGTGGCATTCCCAATTTCCACAGGAAGTGGTGTTGATTTGCATGAGCCCCGTGAGCTAGAAGTAGTGTGGCGCCTGCCATCCACCTCCCCCATGGCACAGTCAGCAGGAGGACTTAACTAAAGACAAGACAGAGTCCCACCTATGCAGAACTTATATCTTCCTTTTGTTAAAGCATGTATTCAAGGAGCTAAAGGGGGGCACAGAGACAGTGGGAGCAATCAACACTTCTTCCCTCCAGACAGGTATTTCCAGACCTTATCACCACACAAGGTTTGAGGCACACACTAGCCAGGCTCTTACACAGGTCTGACTCACACCCACACATTATGGAGTTCCCTCCCTTTTAGGGCACTGAACACTGACTCTCCCAATACAGAAAAGCTTAATAAAATCAGAGGGAATCCAGAGGCAATGTGACTTGAAGTAGAATATTTGTATTATGTTTCCCCTGTTCTTCATGTATATTGTTCAGCGACCTTAATGACTTCAAAGTATGTAAGAAGTTCTTGGGCCCTTCACAATGATACAAGCTCAAGTTCATTCTTGTGATTCTTCCTGGGATCTGGCAAATGATACATTCCTTCCTGTACAGTTGCCTGCCTTCAGTGAGAAGGCTGGAAAGTCCTTATACTCCATCTCAGCCCGTTGTAGTTTCCAGATGGATGACTAGGCTCTTCCCTTAGAGTGTACACTCTGATGCTCTATGGTTGAAGAAGACTAGACAGAGGGTCTCCTACAAACCAAATTCCCTAATGACAAGACTTTTTATAGAAAAGGGGCATCTGCCTTTTTACACTATATTGTATGCTTGTCTTAACACATATGTGTTCATTATACATACTTAACAGGTCATGGTCATTAAGGGAATGAGGAAAACATTTAGGCACCTTACTATCTATCTTTAAGCCACAACAAACAGAAGGAAGAAATTAAACAATGAAGTGATCAAGGTAGGAGTATCTGGAATATGTGTGTAGTTACATTCTGAAGGACCCTTCTGAGACACTATCTTGAGGAACGTTCCATAGCTGACCTTCCTGCGAGCCAGGGTGTTGGATAAGATCATCTCCAGAAGTCCTTCCAAACTCAATTCTGTGATCATATGATTGTGAGGCATAAAGGAGGTCTGTCAAACTCTGGGTCTCAGAATGAAGCATTGATGCCTAGCTTACACTGCTGGTCCTGGACAGTATATGCAAAAATTGGTTTTGAGTTTGTTTTTCTACATCTACATTTTCCAAAGCTTGCTTATGCACAGGGTTAAATGTTTTGCATCCTGCATATTTCAGAGCTTTTCAGCAGTATATACGTACTTTTATTTAAATGGATATTTTCCTTTTACTTTTCTATCAGATTTGACCTCTGAAGAATTCAGTCTGGTTCATGATCCATGTCCCTGGAATTGCAGGTTATATGCAGGTGGATCTCTGACATCACCCTCGGTCTGCTGTTGGTTTACAGTTTGACACAGGGCAAGTCATTTCACTTTGAAAAAAATAGAAGGGTAAATAATGAATTTATTCATAGGGCTGTTGCAATGATTAGCTAGTAAGTCTTCAGTCCACTCTGCAATTTTCAATATGCATTTACAAAACAGACTTTTAATTTACATTGGCTCTCAAATTTCCCTATGTGCCACTGTGTTTTCACAGTCATATGCGTAGTGTCACAGGGACAGCCTCATGCTTGCCTGCGTTCTCCATCAGTTTGTCAAAATGCAGCCATGGCACTGAAATGTGAGGATCAGCTTGTGGCTTCCCCTGTCTTTAGTGCCTTCTGCCTGCACTCCGCACATCAGATTTCCTCTTGATGTGTTTGATTGATTAGTGTGGGTATGGCTACACCAGGAAAAGAGATGACACCTCACTTAATTCAATGCTTATTTTATTAACTGTATTAAGAAACCAATAATAACTAAAATTAGAAAGCCAAGAATACCCAAGAAAGCATTACTTAAACAAAGCTGTACCTAGTAACAATATATACACATCTCACTCAGGTGTGACCTGTAACAGTTGCATGCTCTCTCAGCCAATGCCACAGATGTTACAGGAAGGCCATTCACCTTAACAACCCACACCATAGAGGACACCCTTCCCCCTGGGAACCACGGAGAAGTGCTCCCCAGCAGTGCTGTGATGTGAGCACAGCCAGGGCTAATCACAGTTCACTAGGAGTTGCTTTCAGCTGAGGTTCCACCGCTGTGCCTGGCCTGAGCCACTGTCCCACCTGACCCCACCTGTGCCTGTTCATGAACATGTACCCCATCAATTCAGGTCCCAGCTTCAATCCTAATCTATGGGCTGACCTCCCAGCCTTGACTCTTTATGGGCCTGTGTTCTGCACCAGGATGTGCTGTTCCAATAAGATTCAGGTAAGAAAGGCACTCAGACACTGTAAAGCATCTTTTAAAATATGATTCATTAAGGCTAACAGTATAAAGAAAAGGATAGTACAGGCATCTTATACTCCTTTAGATGCTGATAACCCCAGGTGGTGAAGCACTTAATGGATCTCTGATCAGGGCTCAGTGCACATCACATCTGTGATAGGGTTATGCTATGTTGATCATTTGAGTTATTATTGGATTTTCTTCTAAGAAAAGCACTCATCATCATTTCTAGAGTTGCCCTGCTCCTCGTTGGGGTGATGGGACAGGTGCTGTATGACAGACCCTGCCCTTCCACCCCAGGGAGCCCCTGTGTCTTCTGACACTCCAATCTTGATGGACTAGCTGGCCCACACTGTATCCTGACTGGTCAAGATCAGAATATAACATATAATCTACCTTTTCCTAGGTACAGCAATGTGATCAAGGCTCCAGTACTTCTTCTCATGATCAGGTTGGACCTACTGGTGGTAGATGCAGAGCATCTTTTCTCCCACCAGAGTCTACAGAGTAGTACCATGGTAGATTTACATAAACAGTCTCAGGATCTGAGCATTATGTGGACACTCAGGTATTATTTTCAGTGATTTCCTCCAGTCAGTCATTTTATCTCCCATTGCTGGCTCATTCCTCATGTTATTTCTGGTGCCAGCCACCAGGCAAAGTTACTTACTTTATTTTACCTTTTTGTCACTGCTATACCTAATCTCTGGGCAAACATGGTTGGCTTCTCCCCTCTGATCATACTTAGTGACCCACTTCCTTACAACTAATAGTCATGAACACTTCTGCACAGCATTTGTCTGTGACAAGTTTGTGGTCACCAGGGAGGACCACCCAGACTCTCTCACACAGTGAGATCTAAAAAGAATCCAGCTCCAAGGAATATTCCTGTTTAGTTTGATGAACTGAATACTGACTGATGACATTGTCACTTGAATAAAAATATTTAGTATTAGTGTTGGTTATTTTGTGTTTAACTACTAAAGTATCTGAAACCAATCATTTCAGAAGTTACTGGGTCTGTCTCCATGTATGTACTTTTCTCCCTGTGATATTTGTCTATTATGAGCTATTCTATATAGATGCTGAAGGACTCGGGCTTTCCAAATGCTTCTTAGGTTTCAGTACATAAAGGTAAAGTTTGTGATATGCCTTTTATGACCAATATGGTATTTGTCATATGTATGCCTATGAACTCAGTCATTTGTTTTGTAATTCCCAAAAACTTCATAATATGTTCTTTTACCCAAAAGACAGGTAGTCTAAACATTTTCTGATTCTTAATATTACACTGAAAGTATGATTTACTACTAAATAGATCAATTTAAGGGTAAGATCAAACCAAATGGGATTTATTCCTGCTGTGTGAAAAAATCTGAATTAATTCCCACTTCCATGTGAGAACTTTGTGATTTTATGTTATTTAATGGGATAGTTAAATTGATTCTAATTTAATTTGTGCATATAATTTACACTGCTGCAAATTAGAAACAGCTTAAATTATTTTTTTGTCAATTAGAAATGTTTATTCTGATAAATTGAAACTTTATTCAGTACTTGAATTTTTACCTAAAGTTGTAAATAATACTAAGCATCCCATTAAAATGGACTGCTTAATCTTAGATTTTTTTCGAGTAGTGAAATGTTTTCTAATATTTCCAAATTTGATATATTTGCACTCATAATATTTGAGTGAAAAACTGGGCATCAAAATAAAGAAATAAAACACCTCATGTGTAAGGAAAACCAAGTTATACATACACAGAAAAAGTGTGTGTTTGTTTACACTTCAATGATTTCCTTAACAACTTACTTTCATAAAATATAATGTTCTTAAAAAGCTAATGTCTTACTTGAGATTTTGTCTACCCATGAAGAAATGTAAAACATTCCACATCATATAAGATTTCCCTTTTCCACGAATGCCTCATACTTGCTATTTCCAAAATCTGATGGAAGTAATCCATCTTGTTTAAAACACAGAAAACTTAATAAGGTGGCATATGAACACACATTTACTCATACAAGCTAAGTGTATTATATTTACATTCTTTATCTTTTTTTTTTTTTTGCAGTTAATAGTCATGAATCTTGCACAGTATTTATTTTCCAAATAAAAAACTACAGCTCAAATATACATTACCAATAAAGTAATTGAAAAAAATAGATGAGACATTAGTGTAATGCATTATCAAAAGTACATCTGGTTATTTAAGTAGTCTCAAAGCACATCCAAATGACATTATAATCTGTATTTTACCTTTTTATATTCAAATGGGGAATAACCTTTATGATCCTGTACTTTCATATATAAGAGTAGCTTTAAAGAAGATCGCAGTTAATATGTATATAAACATATCACCATAAAGCAGTCTCTTTTTTCTTTTTTTTTTTTTCTTTAAATAGTTGCTTACAGTTTAGCAAAATGTTCTTATCTGTTCATGTTGGATGCTGTGATTTAGACAGCTTCATGTACGAAGTACATATGAAAATATCACGAGAATCTTGACAGCAGTTCTAAAGCCCATATTTTTTTGATGATAGGGAAAACCACAACATATGTGTTATCATAAGCCAGCTGCAACAAAATACTTAATGACTGTGGTCCAGATAAAGGTGAGTGGATCCCCTAAATCAGTTTAGATGACAACAGCAAACTTCAGGTTATGTTTCATTCTCTATTTATGTATGTATTCTGAAAGCACAGATGTACTCCATTCCTCTCCTTTGTGTGTTCAACAAAACCAATATCAATCAAGAGACAGTTTTTAAAGAAGTGATTAACTGGTTACATTAGACAGTTAGGCTTCACCAATCAATAAATCTTAAATCTGGTAGGTGGGTTTGTCATTTAACATTTCTGCCTTGTATTACTGACTTCAGGTGTGCTGTTTATGCTTTTTGAAAGGAGATTTTTAATAATGCCCAGAACCTTTAGTAGCACTATTAACTCTCATTTATCCAAAATCACAGTTATTCTTACATGTACTGACGATGGCCTTAAAGGGATTTTGATCCCAAGGATCCCTTCTTTCTTACTGATGGTGTTAAAACAAGAGTCAAAATGTTGGTGAGGGTTGGAGGCACGGAGATGACTCTCTTAACTGAGAATTACAGCTTACTTGGAAAGATCAATAATTCATTCCCAGTTTCATATGGGCTACAAATGGTGTATTACACTTTCGCAGTATACTGTGCAGGTCTGCTTAGCCCTTTATGACAGCATAAGAAATAACGCTTACCACAAATAAAATGTTACTGATAATTCTTGTCACATATAGAAAAGAATTATTTAGCAATAACATATATTTTCACTTCAATGAGACTAAAATAATAATTTGCCAAATTAAGCAGTGCAATGGAGAACTCAATATCCTATTTTAAGAGTCTGTCTTGGGCTCCATATGCCCTGACTCACATTCTCTTGCCATATTTTCAGTTGAACTTTATGTAATTCGACTGAATTAGACATTCTAAGACCTTTATAGAAGAGCTGAGTGATGGATATAGGTGCTTCAGCAATTGTTTCTGAATTATAAGAGAGATTAAGTGTCTGCCTGTTCCTTTTTTCCAACTATGATGCTTCTGAGAATGTGAAAAAGCAAATTACTTTAATGTCATCAGCAAAGCCCAAGAATAGACTGTCTGAATATCTCTATAAGAAGCAGGTACATAAAGTTTGTCTAAGTCTCAATTAGGGCAATGTGAGAATAGCTCCGAGGTACAAAGGCTTAAGGTTACAAAGGATTACAAGACATGACTCTTGAAGACTCTGAAATGAAAATAATAATTTAATTAATTAATTAATACTTAAATACATAAAACTGAAATACCAGCAGAATGTGTAATGAGTACTAACAAAGATGCCAGTCTCAACCTCAGAGTTTACATTTGTTAGCAATAGAAGGGTTTTATTCTTTAATGTCTCCCCAGAATTTCCATTTAAAGTATACAAATTTTTCCTTCTCTTGAGGTTCAAGTTAAAAAGTCAGTTTCTCATTAACCATATTTCTTAACTTATTTTTCTCTTAGTTCTCCCATGTAGAGGGGATATAGCAGTTCATTTTAGACCATCAGAGTATGCAAAGGAAAATTAATTAGTTCTGCCTGGTAGAAGCAACATATGTTACTCTTTATTGTATTTCTTCTGTCTATAATGTGTAGGAAAACAGAATATTCTCAACTGGAGATCATTGCAGTATCGCATTGTTATCTATACAACATTGCATTGATACAGCTTTATTCATGTACCAGGTGGCTTCCAAATTTTCATTCATAGGATCAGATTTATGTGAGACACTAAATGGAAGACTGTACTGAAAGTTACTAAACATCATTCATTCCTATACTCTAGTGCAACACTAAGCTTCTGCTAAATCCAGAGTTGCTGTGCTGCTGGGAGTGATAGGCCCCTCCTCAGGGGAGAGAAAACATCATTGGTATGACATTACCTACTTTGTCTCTTTGCAAGCACATTTTCAACCCTTTCTTGAGGCATTTTGTAGGCTAGGTGTTAGAACAACTGAACCCTCAATGCTTGTTTGAATTTATCTTTTTCATTAATGTCTTGAGTGGAATTTCCCCCCTCAAAATACGATATTTTGCATATGTTATTATTTTATTCTTTTCTTTGCTCTGTTTTAACCATTCTAACAAGCACAATTTATGTATACACAGAAAAATTCTTATCACTGTAGGCAAATTGTTATTGTAACCATGTTGTAGGTAAATGTTGGTTGTTGTCAGTAATATATGTATGCATGTATTTTCTTCAGATTTTTTATCTCCTAGACATTTCACATAAGATCATACATACATCCACTGGTTTCTAATTTTTCTTTATTTTCACCAATACTTTCATAGTCATGAGAATCTGTTAGCTGGCAGGTAGATAGATGGCTTAACAATGAGTTTTAAGACGTGATAACACAGTCTGCAATGCAACGATGTAGACAGTATGCAAATAGTTATTGAAATTTGAGGTTTTACAAGTGCTCTGTTTCATATTTTGCCAGGCTTACAACAATATTAGTTTGCTCACCAGGAGATAATAATGTTTCTCATATAGAGCTATACTCTGATTCTACTGTTATTTTTTTTTTTTAATAGAAACTTAATCCAATGCTCTTTTTGTGTGTTCAAAATCACTGTAACTACAAATGATTTTGTACTTAAAGAGAATGATAGCTGATTTTGTACAGATAGTCATGATCCTCTTGAGAATAAAAGACCTCTGAGTTAGTAAAGTCATGTACTTTTTTATTCATCTTGGAAAGTTAGTGTTCAGCTGCTCCATGAAATCCAGTTTAGGCTTCAGTTTATTCATTGTTTATCAGAAGTCTCCCAACTCACCCTTCATCAATGTAATATTGTATTGTTGCATGTAACTACTATTCTGACTTTTTCTGAATTAACAAAATGACCTAATTTAGTTCACCTAGAGGAAAGCACAAAACTTGTGAGATAATAGATTGGTAAGTGTTACAGAGCTTGTTTGCTATTTTGTTTGCTGAAATGGTTTCATCTGCACTTAAAGGAAGAACAGATCAAAACCTATTATGTAATGATTCTTCATAGAAAGGGTTTCCCTCCTTTCAGATCAGAATACTTCTTCAGTGAAGATAATAATTTAATTTCTCTCATTTTTTCCATATATCTTCCTCAGTTTTTATTAGGTGTTGCATAGGCTTTAATGGGGCGCTTGTAACTGGAGGAGGAAGTAAACTTTCCTTTCGGTCATTATCTAATTTTCAGTAAAATTGCTTAAATGCTATTACATCTATATTAAAAATCAGTGAATTAGAGAAGCCAGATTAGAGAGTAAGAATGGCCTCTGCCAAAGACTGCAAACACTTTCCCTAAGGATTGTTCATCTCTAGAGGTCCAAAGAGTAGAAGGGTAGAAGTCTTTCACTTTGGCTCAGAGAAAAGTTAAAGGCAGCCATAATGAAAATCAAATAGACTAGTTCAGCAAATACACAGTTGGTACACAAGCCTGAGGCAATGTTGTCAGAAACAGGGGAAAGCAACAGCATTCAGTCTTGAAGGTGGATTACTGGATTTGAAAATACTTTTTTTTTTTTTAATCAGCAGTAAAAACTAGTGACTCTATTAGTTCATCTAACAGAAAAAAATAGCCTGCCAAAATACAAAAAGAGGCCTATTTATACTCCATCAGATAATAGCCAGTACATAAGCACAAGTGTGGTACCTATTCTCCATTCTTTTAACATGTTGTCCTGAAACTCAGATTAGAAAACCAAGTTTTCTTAGGAGTTGGTCCATGCTGTCAGGATCAATTTTGTAACATTCTGTTCTTCCAATACTGTCTTGATCATGAATAATGACAACAGTAACTATCATAATGATGGCGATAACTATTAAATTCTGTTGTAGCTTCAAAACGCATAAGCATTGATGTTAATTCTTCCAGTATCTTTGTGTTATTCCCATCTTTACATGTGTGAAATGAAAATATGACAGTTTATCTGTCTGTTGTCACAGTGCACTGATGTATTGTACTTGCACCACCACAGTCCCTGTGAAGTCAGTGGAATTGCAGAGGTATGTTTAAGAGCAGAATTTACACTTTTCCTTAAGGATCCAGTCTGATAACAGATATCTTTAAAGTCATGATTCATAAAATATATATCTGTTGAAGAAAACTATTCCATTGAAGTAAATGATCCTTGGATGCATGCTGCCTGTAGTATGTTCAGTGATACATGTAATAGAAAGAATCCCATTAACCAATCTGCTACAGGATCACATACTTGTATACTTGACTGTTGGACTGGCAAAGCTGGAGTGAGTGAGGCATAAAGCAAGCTAAACAGAACCTAGCATAAACAGTATCTGTTTCACCTAAAGTAGAAATTACCATTTTCAGCTAGTAGTGTGCTTATACAGAAATATGAATTTCTGGGGGGTTTCAGATTCTATATAAAGTGTGAAAAAAATGTATGCTAACATTTAAGAAAAAAAATTGCATCTTCTGTGCAATGTAGACAATATTAGGCAAGAAGAAGTGTATTTGTTTTTATGCTATTCAATTCTACCAGTATCTCCACAGTAAAGGAGAAAAAGGCACAGTTTGAAGGTGAATACAAGCATTTTTCTTTCTTCCCTTTTATTCAATACTCTCTAGAAACACCTTTTTTCTTAAGTAAAGTTAGATACGTTTATAACAGAATCTAGTTCTTTATAAATTCAGAATCACTGATTGTTGCAAATATTTCTATTAATATATTCATATTTGTCTGTTATGAGGCCTGTTCCCTCTTTCTTTACTTTTTAATGTGGTCAATTATCTGCAAGACGGAAATATATATGAATTTTAAGATACCTTTCTACCAAATCTAAGACACATTTTCCATTCCTTCAATGAATTGTATGTAATTCTTCTGGTAGAAATGCTAGAACTATAGAATTGTAGGGATACAAGACCTCTTAGGTCATCACCTAGCCTAACTACTGCCTTAATAGGGCACACTGATGCTATATTGGTCATACCTATAAATTAAATGCTTATGCCATTTCTAACAGATGTTTGCCTAACCTATCATTAAAAACCTCTGGTGAGGGAGCCTGTGCAAACTAATGCAATCTACCTCAGCATCAGTAATGTTGGAGATATTTTTTTATAATGTCTGACACGGAGACAAAGGAAAGACTAGTTATTTCCAGTGTGAGGCAGCCTTCTACATGCTTGGAGATTTGGGTGTTGGACTAGATGACCTTTAAGGGTCCCTTCCAAGTTAAATTTTCTATAATTAAATTGTGCATCTGATTTGACTCATCTTCTTAAACACTTTTGATTTTGCCTAAGTGATACATGGTATCATCAACATCAGATATCCACTGAAAAAATGCCATATATCTTGAATTTGAGGAAACCTGGATTTAAACTTACCTTGCAGGTCAATTTTCCAGATCTCCAGTGGTTCCTTTTCTAGTCTTGATTGTCTTCCCTCACATATTCTTCAATGTGATGCATCATTTGAAAGCTACTAGCATGCCTTATGTAACAGCAGCAATAGAAATGAGGGAGTACAGACACCAAATATGTTGATGATAATAAAGGAACAGAAGAGCAAAGATTACTGAAAATTAATTGAACTGATTAATAAAGTGGGTCATTAAGAAACATCACATCATCTATTGTCCTTACCTTGGAAGAAAGCAGAATGTCTGCTGTCTCTATACCTATCTGTACATCCCATTATCATGCTTACCTTTTCTGTAACAGGATTACATTGTTGACTTATTTTCAGCTTGTCATCTACTCTTAAGCATCTTTACTGTGGAACTGTCATCAGCTGTGTAACTGTTTCCAAGTCCTATTAGTAGCTTTCAAAATCCACTGTGAAATATGTTTTCTGTATAATTAATATGCCATATTAAACATTGTGTTCATTATGTTAATAATAGATTAATTATTACTACATTATGTGAAGGGACATGACAACAGGCCTAACAAAAGATGCCCTTAAAATATAAATGGAAGAAAGATGATATTTGGCATTAAGACAATTTCTGGTGAACCTTTATTATACTATTTTTTCTCTAAATCAAAGAAAATGTCATGGGAATGGAACAGTAGAATAAATAAACTTTTTTAATTTTTTTTTTCTAAATACTTTTCAACATAAAAAAAAAGATTCTGCCAAACAATAATGGCAAGAAGAGAGTGTCATACTGACTAATCTTTTCATACTAAAACTGGGTAGTATAGAAGTACATGTGATAAACAGGTTTATAATTTAGCAAGCTCACTTTGACAGTATTTAAGCTATATTCTCACAGCATGTTAATAACAGAAGGCCAAGATGTGTTGTATATGGATGCTTTATTTCCTATAGCCTGATGTATGACTGGAGAGGGCTCAGTAGCTTTGAGAACCAAGTAAGAATGCTATTCAGAACTGAGGAAGAGCTGGCCATATTTTTCTCTCTTGTGTTAATGCAAGTCCCTTGACTTGTGTTACAGTTTGTTAGAAGTTAGTCTGTTCTCAGAAGGCCCAGCAAGTATTGTGATGGCAGTTAAAGTCAGAATTTTGCAAATGGCATTCTTCAAATGTACAGCAAATTATGCTAGTTGATAGTCTGCTAAGAAAAAAAAATGTACCTTTTTAATATTAAACTCTGTAATATCTTTATAGGAAAGTACATAAAATGTCTGTAAGAAAGATGTGAAATGATAACACAGCATCAGTTTTATTAATATGGTCAGATTTTTGTTAAGAAATTTATGACCTCCTGGAACATGCAAAATCACATGGGGAAGAACTATAAGATTTTTCTGTTTCTTGTTGCTTTTCGTATTCAGAAATGTAAATCTGAAGATTTTTTTTAAGACCTATGTAGAAAAATGGGGGGAAAAGAGGCATTTAGTACATAAATTATGATATTATTATGCAAATCAGTCTGTGTATTACGTAGTTCTAGTGCAAATATCATATGTATCATAGTTCAGTTCTAACTTCCTCATACATTCTGAAGCATTGACTGAAATGTTTGGGTTTTTTCTCACAGATAAATCCAAAAGTCTGTCAAAAAAAATCAACTGTGTTCTGTGGATGAAACAACCCTGTCAATAAATCAGTAGTCAAATGCAAATAAAAAACATTTAATTTAAAAGGAAATTGCTGTTGAAAGTGGTGCCTAAGACTGGCATTTCCATAAAACAGTGTGTCTGTGTTCAAGCAACAGCTAGATAGTTACCTTTTATGTTTCCTTGGTTACAACCACATTGAAGAAGGAGAAAATGGAGTGTTTGGAAGACTTTCAAAGTCAAAGTGTAATGTAACTGGGCTGACGCTCTAAAACGCAAGTTTCAGGGCTTTTTAGGCAGACCTTTTTGCAAATCTTTGCATTGAAAACAGTAAGTAGCATTTTGCAACAATGCAATATGGAGCACATAGGAACAAACTAAGCTGAAGACAGAGTACTATGTATAACAGTGGGGCATATTTTTCAGTTTGAAATATTTTTTTCCTTTTCTGCAATAGCCAGTAATAGGACCTTTAATATCCTTTTTAATTAAGAAGAATCAGTGAGGTACTGCAGGGCCAGCTATGCCATGCAAACACACCAGCCTATATAAGGCACAGAAATAGATGAACAATACCATTTGTATCATATCTATTGTAGCCTTTTTATTGGGTACAAATGTGTCAGAGCAGCTGCTTGTGTTCATAAGGCAGTCTAGACCCCCCAAAATATTCATGTGGATTACTACGTCTACTCTTATGTACGTTAATTGGCTGTCTCTAAAGAATGGAGCCTAAGGGTTCATTCTCTCAAATTTTTTCACCTTTGTGCATTTTTCCAAGTTCTTATTTTCTTCCATATCCTAGTTAAATTGACCAAGGAATGAATAAATAAGGGAGAAATTTAAGTACAAATAGCAGAATCTAATTTTTAGCATCGTTAGGAGGAACAGCCTCCAATGTGTGGATATGAAGAAGGTGTCAGCAGTGACAGGGAATGTAATGTTTGGTGTAACGCTGCCAAAGACTGTTAACTGTTTCTCTTCACATAGTAAGGAACATCTCTTGAATGTTACACAAATACCAGACACTCTAAGGCCCTGTTAAGAAAACACTGGAACCAAACTATCTGGAAAACTGTTGGATTTTCTGCCTCATCAGAAAAGCCTTTAATAGCTAAGATTTCTTTTCTTCTCCCAACCCAAACCTCTGACAGCTAATTACATACTCATAAAATATATCAAGTTGGAAGGGATCCATAGGATCATTATGTGCAACTCCCTGCTCCTCATAGGACTACCTAAAACTAAATCATATGACTAAGAGCATTGTCCAGACACTTGAACTCTGACAGGCTTGGACCCATGACCATTTCCCTGAGGATCCTGTTCCAGTAACCTACTACACTTTCAGTGAAGAATCTTTTCCTAATGTCCAATCTGCACTTCCTCTGATGAAGCTTCCTTCCATTTCCTTGTGTCTTATTGCTTGTCACCAGAGAGAGGAGATCAGCTCCCCCACTTTGCTGCCCACTTTGTAGACAGAGATGAGGTCAGCCCTCAGCCTTCTCTTCTCCAAGCTGAACAAGCCAAGTGACCTCAGCCACCCCTCATGAATCTTGCCCTCAAGACCTTTCACCATGTTGGTTGCTCTCCTCTGGCCACACTTCAATAGTTTGATGTATTTCTTATATTGAAGTGCCCAAAACTGCACTCAGGGTGGGACCGTGGCAGTGCATTGTAGCGTGGGACAGTCACCTCCTAGTCGCCAGCTAGCTATGCTGTGCTTGATGCACCCCAGGACATGGTTGGCCCTTTTGGCTTCTATGGCACACTGTTGACTCATATTCAATTTGCTATCAACCCAGCCCCCCAGATCTCTCTCTGCAGGGCGGGTCTCCAGCCTTTTATTCCCCAATTTGTGTGTATAACTGGGATTACTCCATCCCAGGTGGAGAATCCAGTACTTGCTCTGGTTAATTTTCATATAGTCGGTGACTGCCCAGCTCTCTCATCTACCCAGATCTCTCTGTAAGGAGAGTTCACTACTCCTAGTTTAGCTTCATTGGCAAACTTACTTAATGTACATACGATTCCTGCATCCAGATTATTTATAAACACATTGAAGAGAAATGACCCAAAAACTGAGCTCTGAGGAACCCCATTGGTGACTGACCACCAACCTGAGGTAATCCAATTTGCTATTAATCTTTTGAGCCTGACCCACCAGCTATTTCCTCACCCAAATTATTATGGACTTTTCTATCTGTGTGCTAGACATTTTATCCAGAAGGATACTCTGAGAAAGTGTCAAAAGCTTTGCTAAAATCCAAACCCACCACATCTTCTGGCTTCCCTCAGTCAATTAGATAAAATTGTCATAAAAGGAAATTAGGTTAAGTAGAACTTTCCCCTCATGAACCCATGCTGGCTATGATCAACGACTGTATTGTCTCTCAAGTGTTTTTCAATAACTCCCAGAATCTTCTTTTCCATAATTTTTCAAGCCACTGAAGTGAGACCAACAGGCTTGCAATTACCAAAGTCTTCCTTCTTTGGCTTCCTGAAAACTGGGACAACATTTGCCAGCTTCCAGTTGATTGGGATCTCTCTAGACTCCCAAAATGACTGAGAAATAAATAAATGAAAAAAATAAATGAAGAAAGGCCCAAAATGACAGTAGCCAGTTCTTTCAGTGACCTGGGATGAATCCCATTGGATCCCATAGATTTATGCACATCCAGCTGGAGTCGCAAGTCCTGAACTCAGGTTCAGAGGTGGCTGGGAGTTGAGAGATGACATGCCTCCAATGCACTCCAAAAACTCACACATCTCTCTCTCTCTTTTTTTTTTTTTTTTTTTTTTTTTTTTTCTTCCCATAAAGAAAAAGGCATCAAGGGAAAGGGAAGACTCTATAAGTGGTCAAAGTCATTTAGGATTTTTCATCTTCCATGCTTTTGTCTACTCCCTTCCTTTGTCACTCTCTCTCCCCCCTCCCCTGCTGGTACGCTATTAGAGTTCAGTCAGGTTATAACAACTAGAAAACCTGAAATTTGGTGTTGAATGACTGGAGATTATGACAGGTGTTTCACTGATTTCAAATTAAATGTCAGACATAAAATGAAGCATTTATTTTTATAATTGTCACTTATTGTTGTAATTGAAAGTGGTAAGAAATACTTGTTGAAATAGAAGAGGGTAAAGAGACATGAATATTTCCATGGAAGCAGTATGTTAAAGTTAATTTTGGTAAGAAAAGGTCTCTTTTTAATAGCAAAATTCATAAACAATATATTTTTAAGGAAATACATAGTAAGTACAGGAATTTTGGGAAGAAATACCAAGAGATTATTAAAACTGTAAGACGTAGTACAGACTTTCACACTTGTGAATTGAATGTGCTCAGCCAAAAGTAAAATCACTGTTCTTGAAAAATCTCCTGTATTGCTTGACAGCTGGTTAGATGTTCCCTTGACAACTGCTCTGGTTAATCAAGAGTGTAAATGAAGCCAATGTTCCAGTGTTTTGCAAGAGTATTTATAGCGTGTCTTTAATATCTACACTTTTTCAGTAAAGAGGATTTCTGTGGGGATTTATTCCTATGATGAGCTGTTAAGTGTTTGTCTGTTTGTAGGGAGAAAAACAGCAGATAGTTATAAATGTAATCCTCCAACTGTGTCATTAGAAAATGGACAGCAGTACAACTAATTTGTAATCATTTTTCAGAAGACCAGAAACCCTGGCAGTATGAGTTCTCTGCTCAGAACAAAATATTACCATGATAATTTAGCTTGGATAAGAACTGAGGCTGGTTCCTTTTATAATGCTTGTGGGTTTATTATACCTGATGTTTTGACATTTTAATTTTGTTATCCCTCTCCTTAATCTGTTAAAAATACAGCTGCACCTTCAGCACTACATACAAAACATAATTGCTGTAAACTAAATTTTCTCAAGAATGTTTACACAAACATGAATGCACCTTTTTTACATGATCACATTAGGTAATTATAATGCAAAAGTCTTGCAGAAGTTCCAGTCTCTGGACTTATTCTCATCCATATTGTCAAATGTGTAATCAGTTTAAGATGCTTTATTCTGTTTCCCTTGATATAAACTGGAAGCTGAAGCAATCATGTTATCAATTAGGGTTTAAGTCAGTCTTTCCAATGATTAGAAGAGACATTAATATGAATTTTTTGTTCACGCTCTCTACTGTGCGCCTTTAGTGCCACCTGGTGTCTATCTTGAAAGAAAAAAAAAAAAGTATGATTGCATTTCCTCATGGAGAAGTAGGCGTGATAATTTATACTAAAAGAGTTGCTTGAGCAAAATTATACTAGGTAGCATTTGATTTAGAAGTGCCTCAATCTTAGGTAGTTTAAGAAGAATTCTTTCAAGACAATTTCCAGGCATAAATTAACCCAATGCTTAATATCCACAATGGTGTCATAGATATGAGTGTGTATTCAGTATTCTTTCACATAATTAATCAAGATATAGCTAGTAATGGAATTAATCATTGTGTATCAGTTCTGTTTTACATCTGTTAAGGTCCGTCAGTCTTTTGCAAAGGAATAACCCTTGTAGTAAATCCTTTGTTAATTCTTGTTCATAATGAGCTTATATAAAATCCACAGCAGCTATGAAAAAATCATGTTATCCTAAGCCAAGCACAGAAAAGAAGGCTGAATCTCTTATTTCAAATTTGTGGAAACAAATATTTGACTACAACAGGCCTGTACCTTATAGGAATCTATAGGAATAGGTTGGGCTCCACATGTCTCCAGACCAATTTAGGTTATTGTCCATAATATTCCCATACATCCTCCACGTGCCCCCATTTCCCATAACTACTCCCCACACACTCAATTGTCTGCTGCTCTGTGAATCCTTTTTATATCATTATGGGTGTGATGTGCATGAATCACAATTTTGGTGCCTGACAAAATAATCTTGCAATAGGAATCATATTGCATTCTCTTCTGTCACTGTCTCTGGAGGGAAAAATACTCTGCCTTTGAATGTAACTGAAATATGCCACTAAGATGTGAGGCAGATGGACTGAAATGCCTTCAGCATCTAAACGAGTGAAAAAGCACAACTGAACTAAAAATACTTCAAAGTTTAAAGATGTCACTGTTTAGCCATTTCCATCTCA
Organism: Actenoides lindsayi; assembly: GCA_025331215.1. Lineage (NCBI taxonomy): Eukaryota > Metazoa > Chordata > Aves > Coraciiformes > Alcedinidae > Actenoides > Actenoides lindsayi. Next base: position 6,654 of record WTSP01001248.1, on the reverse strand, counting down.
GGTGTTTTTAATGTGAGGTCAGTACCTCATAATATGAGGTTAATTAGAAAAACAAAGAAAAAATGTCAAGAGAATAAATCATCAGTTCTATTTTCTTTTTTTTAATGTGGATAATGGATTTCAATCTTCTAGAGATGTGTGAAATAATACAACTGCATTTTTCTACTCACAAGATTAAGACACATTTAATCTTAGATTATAAAAAAACATCATCATGTTATAATGCTACGTGAAGTGGTATTTTAGTTCCGGTCGTTTCTGATGCATGATATTTCAAGAGCATTCCTTTTTTCATTGTTGTTTTTAAAAACTAGTATAATTATGTCTTGCAAATGTCCATATTGTAGCACTTTGTGGTTTTAAATGCTAGAGACAGAGAGATGTCTGTATTAATTACTGTATTTTGTTATTGTCATAATTTTCTCAGAAAACTGTCTTTTGGGCTGTAATTTTTCATGCTCGGTCTCTTTCTAAAAGCAGTTCTAAGCATATTTCAGTAATCTTCCAAATTCAAACAGTCCTAATGTTGCAGTAATGTAAGCGTGAAAATTATTCATTTTGTTGACATTTAAAATGAGAGTTTTTCCTTTCTATGACATGAAACAGAGAGAAATTTCAAGTATGACTTGCTTAGAAATCTTTGCAGAGAAAGGAGCAAATGCTGAAGAAAGTAGTGATAACATTCCTAATGTGTGCTACAGAATACAGGGTAGTAGGTTGTTGCTTATACCCTGCCATTTTTTTTCTCACAACTCAGTCACTATTCTACTCTCTGACACCAAATAAATCAGATCAGTTTTTTGAGCTTTCATTGCTGCGTCTTAAAAAAAAAAAAAAAAAAAAAAAAAAGGTGAATTTAAGACCTAATTTTTTTTGACACATTTCTTCAAAGGTAGAATGAATGAGCAGGTATTTCTGCATAAGGATGACTGTGTTATTATTTATACGAATTTAGCACACTTGGACTGTTCTATATAAAAATACTACAGTAAAGACCACATCATCATCAAGTAACTTTTAAGACTTATTTTAATTACACCTATTTTTAATCTTCTACTTTTTCTTCCCCTAGCAAAGAATCAAAACAAGATAAATTATGTAAAGAAAACAATGAGAATTTGTGAATGACAGACATTTGCAATGAAAGGTTACAGTGTTGAACTTGGCTTGGATGACTGTTTTCTTGAAGATGATTAAACTGACATAGACCATATTGTTCTTCTCATTAGATGAGCATTCCCATTTATGAACCTTCCACATCGCTTAAACTATTGTACTCTGTGGGCTGAACTATTATAATATGGGATATACAGTGTTAAAGCTTGAACTGATTTAGAAATTGCAGCAGATGCAGATTTCAGAAACCTTCCTGAAAAGCAGGGACAAGGCAGGGGCAGATGGCAGGCTTTGCCATGAGTATGTTAGGTCTATAATACAACACCCACTCACAGTAGAAAGCATAAAGGAAAGGTTTTCCCCAAGAGAATCTTAAATGTGATTTACTCTTGCCTGATGAAGTTATCTTTATATATTGTGATTTACCTGGACAATTCCCAGAAGTTGAAATATGAATAGGAATAATAAATAAAATTCAAAATATATTTTATATGTCCAGAACTTGAAATCACTGTAGATGGTAGTATTTTCTCCAGAATTGTCCTTACTCCAAGTATCAAAAGCGGAGATCACAACACTATCTTTCAATATGCCCATTAATTATTAAGGAGCAATTTCTGTTTACTTGATTCACGTTTTATATGAAATTGTGAAAATTAGCTGATCTTCAGAACAGGACACATTGCTTCTGACTCTCTATATTCAAAATCAAAATGTGATGTTAACTTTGGACTATGTAAGAGGGAGTTTAAAATACATGTAAAAAAAAATAATAATTTTTTTTAACCTAATATAAGAAAGAAAAGTAAACATTTTTCAAAGTCATTTGAATGGTCTAGTGATCTAGATCACATTTCAAAATGTGATAATAGAAGATGCCATTCAAATATCTCAATCTTTTTCAAAAAAATTAAAACATTGTTGTTCCTGTTTCAAAAATATGAAGAGTATTTCTTACTTATAAAAATGAAATAATTTAGGACTTTTCAACTCCAAGCATCAGCGAACAGTGAAAGGCCAATGACTTAGTATCAACTACTACTAGAAAGGCAGGATTTATTAATATGGGTGCATCACCTGCTGATACAGATACATTGCATATGAGATTTGTGTTATTCGATGCACTGTTTTTTTGCCGCTCCCTAAGAAATCACTGCATGGCTGTGAATATTATACATATTCATTAGCAGCCTAGTGCTGTATCCATTTATATCAATACAATGTTTCCTGTAACTTCAGAGGTGAAAACTGAGACTCTAAATTCATACTGAACCTACAGACAGGAGGATAAAATAGTAACACTGTAGGCACAGGAGTAGGAAAGCAAAGCTCAAGGCACATAATCATATAATAATAGAATCATAGACTAGTTTGAGTTGGAAGGGACCTTTAAAAGTCATCTAGTCCAACACCCCTGCAGTGAGCAGGACATTTTCAACTAGATCAGGTTGCTCAAAGCCCCATCCAACTTGACCTTGAAGGTTTCCAGGGATGCAGATTCTACCACGTCTCTGGACAATCTATTTCACTGCTTCACCACCCTCATTGTAAATAATTTCTTCCTTATATCTAGTCTAAATCTATCCTCTTTTAATTTAAAACCATTACCCCTTTTCCTGTCACAACAGGCCCTGATAAAAAGACTGTCCCCATCTTTCTTATAGGTCCCCTTTAAGTGCTGAAAGGCTGCAATAAGGTCTTCCCAGACCTGCCTTTTCTTCTCCAGGCTGAACAACCCCAACTCTCTCAACCTTTCTCCATAACATTGGTGTTTCCTCCCTCTGACTATTTTTATGGTCCTTCTCTGGATCCATTCCAACAGGTTCATGTCCTTCTTGTGTTGAGGACTCCAGAGCTGGACACAGTGCTACAGGTGAGGTCTTACCAGAGTGTAGTAGAGCAGGAGAATAACCTCCCGCAACTTGCTGGTCACACTTCCTTTGATGCAGCCCAGGATACAATCAGCTTTCTGGACTGAGAGTGCACATTGCTGGCTCATGCCCAGCTTTTCATGCACCAGTACCCTCAAGTCATTCTCCTCAGGGCTGCTCTCAATCCCATCATATCCCAGCCTGTATTGTTACTGAGTATTGCCCTAAGCCAGGTGCCAGACAATGCATTTGGCCTTGTTGAACCTCATGAGGTTCATATGGACACACTTCTCAAGTTTATCCAGGTCCCTCTGGATGATATCCCATCCTTCAGGGGTCACAACTGCACCACTCATGTTGGTGTCCCCTGCAAACTTGCTGAGAGTGTAGTTGATCCTTCTGTCTATGCCATTGCTGAAGATATTAAACAGCACTTGTCCCTGTACAGACCCCTGTGGGACCCCATCTGGACATCACTACACTCCGGATGTGAATATTCAACCAATTTCTCATCCCCCAAATAGCCCACCCATCAAATCCATATCTCACCAATTTAGAGAGAAAGGGGACCAAAGCAAAGGCTTTGTGGAAGTTCATATAGATGACATCCATAGTTCTTGCCTTGTCCACTTATGGAGTCACTCCATCATAGAAAGCCACTTTGTTGGTCAGGCAGGACCTGGTGAAGCCATGATGACTGTCTCAGTTGACCTCCCTGATCTTCATATGCTTTAGCATAGCTTCTCACAGGATCTGTTCCTGGGTACAGAGGTGAGGCTGACAGGTCAGTAGTTCCTATGGTCCTTCTTTCTACCCTTTTTGGAAATGAGTGCAACGTTCCCCTTTTTTCCAGTCACCAGGCACTTCACCTGATGGTCAGGACTTTTCAAATATCATGGAGAGTGGCTTGGCAACTACATCAGCCAATTCCCTCAGGATTCTGGGATGCACCTCATCAGGTCCCATCGAGTTATGTACGTTCAGGTTCCTCTCGTGCTCACAAACCTCATCTTCTCTTACAGTGGGAGGGACTTTGCCACATTAGTCTCCAGTCTTGTATTACTTTAACTTGGGAGGTGTGAGGACAGAGGTTGCCAGTGAAGACTGAGGCACAAAAGTTGTTGAGTACCTCATCCTTCTCCTCATCTGTTGTTAACAACTAGGCAGTGTCCCTATACTCTTCGCAGGACACCTCTCCCTGCTTCCACTGCCTGTGCATTTCCTTCTTGCCCTCTAGTTTGACCAGCAGGTCTCAACTCAGCCATGCCAGTCTCTTGCCTTCCTTGCTTAATTTCTTACTTCTGGGAACTGTGAGCTCTTGTGGTCTATGGAAAGTGTCCTTAAAAATCTGACAGCTCTGTTCTGCTTTCTTGTCTCTGAGGACAGTTTCCCAGGGGGTCCTATTGACTAACTCCTTGCAGAGATGGAATTTTGCTTTCCTAAAATTCAGGGTCCTGACCTTACTTTTTATCTGACCCACGTCCCTCAGGACTGTGAACTCCACCAGTGAATGATCACTACACCCCAGGCTGCCTGCAATATTAGCATCACCAATTAGTTCACTTGCATTCGTGACAATCAGGTCCAGTATCACATCCTTTCTGGTAGGACTGTCTAATACCTGGCTTAAGAATTTATTCTTCATGCATTCCAAGAGTCTTCTGGATTGCCTACAGCTTGCTGAACAACTTTTTCAGCAGATGTCAGAGTAGTTGAAATCCCCCACCACAATGAGAGTTTGTGAACATGAAGCCTCCTTTTGCTGGAATAAGGCTTCATTAATAGGCTCCTCTTGATCAGGCATCCTGTAGTAGGCACTAACCACAAGGTTCCCTTTGTTTCCTTTGACTCTAATGATTACCCATAAGGTTTTGACCTGCTCGTGGCTATTCTTCAGAGACAGCTCTTCACACTTTATCCATTTCTCACCTATCCAATGTGAATCATAGAATCATAAAATCATAGAATGTTAGGGGTTGGAAGGGACCTAGAAAGATCATTTAGTCCAACCCCCCTGCCAGAGCAGGATCACCTAGACCAAGTCACACAGGAACGTGTCCAGATGGGTTTTGAACGTCTCCTCTGGAGGTTCCTCTTTCTCCATTACTCACAGAGGAAACATAGATGCCCAGCTTTGCCCAGATGCCTACGTTTTGGACAGCTAAAGCTAAGCAAGATGAATTCCAACAATACCATTTTGCTCCTCACTGACAATGTTGCAAACAAACACAATTAAAAATACTCTAGTCAAACATAACATTTCCTCCTTACACAAAGTGCAGAAATAAACAGAAGGGAGCAAGGAGCTCACTCCAGAGCTACGGCCAGAGCTATGACTATATTCTACCCATTCATCAAGTAACCAGGAAAAAATTTTTTCCTTTAAATCTCACTTTTTGTGGCATAAGACAACCGTAAATAAAGATTTCTGTTTGCGACGACACCAAAAACGCTGACACAGACGTAAGTCTTGGAATACAATTGGGGGAGAATCCTTAAACCTCCCTACAACCTGAATTTGCTGTGAGCATTACTGATTAGAGAGTAATTCCTTCTCCATTCCCACTTACACAAATCCTATTTGTATGCTCTTCCAGAAACACTTTGGCTACGATTTCTTTTTACCCAGGAAAAAGCATTAGCAGCGTTCTAACCTACAAGTGGTTTATTTAGCAGATGGTGCTGCTCCTCTCCTTGTCCAGTTGTGCAGAACTAATCTACAATACATCCTTTCAGTTATAAAACCCAGGTATTCTTTGTCCTGGGGATAAAATACCACTTTTAGAAAGCCTAACCTGTTATTAAGAAACTCTTCACATCAACAGATATTGCCATGCGTGCCTCGTCTTAGATTTGCCACCAAGATGAAGCACCTCCGATAAATATTCCTAAGGGGAGTCCTTCCATCCTTATTTTAATGCCTTTTTAGCATCGCCTTTAGAGATGCAGAGATGATGATATTTACCCAGCCATTTCACCTTTCCTCTCTACCCTGCGAGTGGCTCTGATAAATATTGCTAATTTTAAGATTCCATTTTGAGCCACTCCTCCCCTAACAAAAATGTTCCTGTCATCGTCTACCCCAGGGAGAAGATTTTTGCAACAATATTATCTCTCTCTTTTCTGAGACAGAAAGGCTGTTGGTACATTGATAGCAAATTCTGTTTAGTGTTTTACTATGCAGAATGGAAAAATATTAAATAGATCAATAGGAAAATGAAGCTGTTGCAAGTTGATCTCCATGGAGAGAGGAAAAAATGCTCGGGAAATAAGAATTACTTGGGAAAAAAAAAGAAAATTAAATTTACACATTTGCGATAATAAGGCATGTCACTTATCCTCAGTGGTTTCTCTAATCTAGCTTTACTTAATTGCATTCTTTGTAAAGACATATTGTTTCATTTCTTTCCCCAATGGATCTTTTTTTTTTCTTTTGGAGGAGTATATAGTGTAATTACCAGCTCCCAGCATTATCTCTACTTTTATAATAAAATGTCATGATTCTGAAAAGAAAAATTTCATGCGCTATATAATGTCAATCATCTGTCTTTATGAGATGGAACAGCATTCACTTTGTTCAAAATGGTTCGGGGGGGGTGGGAGTGGGAGGACCTGGCTTTCAGATGTGGTGATTGGTTGAAAGCTCGAGTCCCATCTCCGCCGCCGA
>WTSP01001247.1:0-23920 GCA_025331215.1 Actenoides lindsayi | reverse complement strand
GATTATTAAGGGAGTGGAGCATCTCCCTTATGAGGAGAGGCTGAGAGAGCTGGGTCTCTTTAGCCTGGAGAAGAGGACACTGAGGGGGAACCTCATTAATGTCTATAAATATGTTAAGGGTGAGTGTGAGGAGGATGGAGCCAGACTCTTCTTAATGTCATCCAGTGTTAGGATAAGAGGCAATGGGAGTAAGTTGGAGCACAAGAGGTGAAAACAAGGAAAAACTTTTCCACTGTGAGGGTAACAGAGCACTGGAACAGGCTGCCCAGGAAGGTTGTGGAGTGTCCTTCTCTGGTGATGTTCAAAACCTGCCTGGACACGTTCCTGTGTGACTTGATCTAGGTGATCCTGCTCTGGCAGGGGGGTTGGACTAGATGATCCTAACATTCTATGATTCTATGATTCTACGAATTCTTACTGTGTGAAAAACAGATACGCATCTTTGTCTGTTGCTGGAATGTCTCACTATGGGCTTAACCTATCAAAACTTAACTTATACTGATCTCCCCTCTCCACACACCTCCTCTCCTGTCCCTTTGTTTTGTCCTGTATTGAAATTTTTCTTTTCAGGCATTTTCTGTAAACAAGATTCTCAATTACTCCAAGTGATTATGCTCAAGCATATTGGTTATAGTCTTTAGTATTTATTAGTTACAGTCTTTAAAATCCCCATCAATTAATATGGATAAGCAAGATATTATGGATAAACAGGCATCCTTCCCATGAATGTCCTGAAGAAAACTCTATTTTATCTTGTATCAGAACCTTAAAATCTACAACCCCCTCTTCCCTTTCCAATAGCAATTCTCCTTAGACCTAGGCACCCTAACCATCTCACAGCATACTGCCCACTCACCATCTTGCATTGCCTTCTGCTGTCCTACCATGCTTTTGACACAAATCCTTTTTCAGTCAGTCTTTGAGTCAGTGAGAGTTCATTAAAAAGGTTCAAACACTGTTCTTTGTGGACTCCTGATCTGCTGCAGCATGCCATCAGCCTTTGGTGTCAGCACAGGACTAACTGGGTGAAAATGGAGTCAACCAAATCATGCATTTTGATGGTACCTTCTGTTTTAAACTCCTAACAGATTGGACTGAGGTGACGTCAGAAGCACTACTTGTGACCTCCACAGAAATGGCACATTATGGCAACTGTTACTTTTAGAAATAATTTTTGGTGAGGGTTTCCAGATGTCTCCAAGCAAAGCAGAACCGGTTCTGTTCTACGAAAAATATCTTAAAATCCATTGTATGCCAATTTTCCAATAAATTAGCTTTTTCTAAATAAAGTCAAGGATATGTAGAGGGGAACAGGGGAATTCTTACTGCTGACAATTTTATCATAGTGTTGTTCTTGAAGCCAGGATGGCAGACAAAGTTAAAAGGAGCTACACCCAAGTAAGCTGTCATTAATTAGTCCCTGATGATTACAGAAGCTTCTCTTCAGTCCATGAATGTTTGAGGAACCCACCCACTGCATTGCTTTGAAAAATCTAGCAAAGAATAAAGAACATAAATATGCTGGCAGTTAAGGGAGGGACAAATACTGGAGTTATCTGCTCCAGGTTTACAGCAGTTAGTTCAATCATCTGTAACAGTCTAGTGAGGGCATCACAGGACAGGACTCAGCAGAAGGTGATACATCGTTCACCTCAGAAGACCCAGAGTCACAACTGGTTGGAATCAAGGAACGATACCACTTTGCATTTCTAATAGAAAAATAGTCTTTCCTGATATGGCAAAAATTAGATATATGAAGAACTTGTGTTTGCTTGGCAACATTTCCTCACGATTAATATTAAAGTTCACTTCCTTGTTAACAGGTTCTTCACACATAAGCATAATTTTTTAAAAGTCAGCATGAGGTGCATTGTTCTATGATTTAGACAGACATTAATGAAATGTACACTTTAAAGAAGATTTGCTTCCCTTTACTCAGATTCACATATTAAGGTCAGCTACACAAGTTTGGATGGTTGCTGATGTGAAGAAAGCTGCGGTTCATTTTTTATAGAAAATAATTAATTGACTTCAGAGAAGAGGGAAGGAGTTTTCATTACTCTTCTCACATCTCTACAATGGGGAATGGTGTCTGTGGAACATGTAGTCTGAACATTATTCATCTTTCCTATGGGGATTGTTAAAAGTGCATTAGGATTCTCTGAATTTGCTTACAAAGCAAGATCAATTTCTAAGAAAGACTAAATGAAGAAAAATTGTAGTGAGTTATCAGACACAGTCCACTGTAGTAGCTGCTTTATAATGAGCTTTGAGACACACCATAATGCAATCTATTGTTGCAAGTATCTTTTGTACGCACACTGCCTACCCTTTATGAAGTAATTGGAATTTAACATGCTACAGCTTTGAAATGTATGAAGCCAAACCCTTAATGTGGGAAGCTTCTGGGATTAAACAGTTTTGCAATGAGAAATCTTAAATGTGTTTTGACTAATTTCATTCAAGGTTCATCTGCAGTGCTTTTATATAAGAGAATCTCTTAATTTTATGGGCCTTACCACTCTAATTAAAGATGTCATTGTTTTCATTTTACATTTCAGTCCTGAACATTTCTAGTACAGCCATAATGTTTTTACTTAGTAATTAATTTATCATTATAAAATATCAGTTGCTGATCAGAATTTTAGAAAGTAAATTTTTAAATGCATGATCACAGTTTTGGCTGGCTAATAGTAGATAATTAGTTTTGCTTCCTTGCCCCTGTCACTGATGATCCAATAGGTGTTCTGCTCATCAAGTAGACCAGTGCACTGATGACATTTGTGTTGAAGCCCTTACATCTGCACTCAATATATTTTGATGTCTTCACTTGAACTGATTTTGTTCCTCAGATTGAATGCCTCCACCATATATGATCTGAAAGACCAAATGTTGATTTGGACCCTGCTATGCCCATGAGTCTGTCTTGACTTTGGTGTACGTCTTGAGCGCAGCTACTGCTTTAACTTCCTCTGACAGGGGTCTAGTTCATGTAGACCAAAACCACTTCATAAAGTGAAGCAAAGTAGAACAAGTAGGGACAATGGAGGCATATACTTTAAAACTGCACTGTTTCTTTGAACCAGGACTACTGTAGGATGTAGGTTCATTTTACTTTGGAGGTTGCTGCCCTTTAGTCAAGTGTTCCTTTCATCCTCATGGAGGCTGAAAGTACAACTGCTGAAGTATTTCTTAGGAAAGGGTGTATTTTGATAGTTACCCACAGAAAGCTTAACTGTCATCATCCGTGATGAGGAACAAACCAATGCCAAAATAACATCACTAGTTCAATGTATGATTGCAGTGTATTAACAGAACTGACATATTCCTAAAGAATGACTGTCTAAAAATCCTATTACTTTTTCTCCCTGTCAAGATTGCACTGATTTGCTGTGTGTGGTATACCTGATACTGCAAAGTATGTTATTAGACAAAGCTCATCTTGTTAGTATAAAAAAAGAGAAGTTAAATATCCTTGTTTATATTGTAAGTAAAATTGGTTCAACACAGGTGCTGTTCTCTTCATTTTCATCTCTAGTCACTAATCTTATACCCTAGTCTGATCAGAGGTTTTCTGCCAAAGGAGTTTTTTGATTCCATGACACCAAAGATGTTTTCCAGAAATGCAGATTTTTGAGAACTATGACAGCTTGCTTGATGACTCTAGAATTTCACACCCTTTGATCGACCCCTGCTCACCTATCAGATCTGGAGTCTTCATGTCCCCTGATCATAGGCGGAAGTTTTAGGCCTCAAATCTCCCTGCTGTGCTCCCAGCTTCTTAGACCTAGCTCAGATGCTTCCTAGTGTCTCTGGAACCACGCCTTTTCCCCAGTGAGGACCTGCAAAGGTATACATTTTGTGAGGCCTGGTTCTGCTGAAGCTTTTGAGTTGGGGATCCTGGTTTCATCTGCTCTCCAAAATACCTAAATCATTATTTCTGAATTAATATATTGCAACTTGGATTCTGCTAAAATGATAAATTTCTTTCCTCAAAAGGAATGCGTTCCTCTTATTCTCACACCTGCTATTTCCATTGAAATAGACTGTAGAATCGTAGAATGGTTTGGGTTGGAAGGGACCTCAAAGATCATCTAGTTCCAACCCTCCTGATACAGGCAAGGACATCTTTCACTAGACCAAGTTGCTCAGGGAGAGCATATTCACAGCTTCTCATGGCAATCTGTTCCACTGCTTGACTACGCTTAGAGTAAAGAATTTCTTCCTTATATCTAATCTAAATCTAGCCTCCTTCAGTTTAAAGCCATAAAGATGTTCCAATATTGGACATAACTCTGTGTATCAGTGACTGTTTTCAATTAGTTTTGAGTGTTGCATGTACTGGGTGCAGAGCACTAACTTCATTTTACATAGATGTGTTCAAGGAGATAAAGCAGATTCTCGAAGTTCTTTTACATGTCTTTGTGAAATGCTAAACCCTAGTTCAGCCCAAGATTTTGGACAAAGTTTTAGTGAAATTCTAATTTAAAACTGAACTAACGTAAAATTTAATTTAAAATTGAAGTTGAAAATTCTGTTTATTTAAGTGTTTTCAGATTTTTTTTTAATATTTTTCCTACCCCATCTGTTACTAAGAATGACAGAAGGACAGACTTTTCAGCAGTCATTTGAAACCCTCAGATGTATCACCACTTTCTCATTAGTTGTCCTTAAAAGCAGTAAGATGTTAAGAGTTAAAAAAGACATACCTGTATTAATGCATCCTGTCCATCTTCCTGTCAACACTTCACAATGTATTTCAAATGTTTTACTAGTGCCTTAAAGAAAAGACTTACATGATGTAGCTTAGCGCAGTTGCCTCAGGGGTCTGTTACTGTCATTAATATGGCCTAGGGAAGCTGGATATTCATCTATGTCTTAATTTCCATTTTATGATTTCTAGTTGTGTCCCCATCTGCCATATCTCCCTCTTTGACATTAACATCTTGTAGATATTTGTAGATGATTATCATGTTCTCCCTATTGAGTAATACTTAGCCAAGCTGTGAATATTTATGGGTCTTTGAGTTTTCCCCCTTAAACAAATCCTTTCAAGGATCTGAACAGATTGTTGATCTTTTCAGAAAACTGCTGTTGACAGTATCTAGGTTTTAACTTAATATTCTTGGTGCGGTTCAACTAGAATTTTGTAGGACGGAACTATTTTAGAGTGTCATATGTTGTTCATAGCCCCAAATTACTTTTTTATGTGACCAGATTGCATGTTAACTTAATATCATTTTGGTCTTTACTCAGGAGACCTTACACAGAATTTTTCAGTTTTCTCTCTTGAAGTGTGTATTTTTAGTTTGGGGTATATTTCTAGATGTATTCAGCTTGTGTGATCACTTAAGTTCAAATGTGTGTTGTTTATTGCAGATCATTAATGAACACATTAAATAAAATGCAGTATAATTTATTTTATTTACTAGGCACAAGTATAAGCAAGGTGGAATTCAAATGTATTTCATTTATCCACTAATTTCACCTTAAGTAAAAGACAAATAAAATTATTAAATCATCGTGATTTAATCTTCACAAAAACACAGACAGAATCTCTGAAATGTCTAATAATTCCTTTCTCTCCAACTGTTTTCCCTTTTTATGGCTAAAAGATAGATTTTGAAGCAATAATATCAAGAATAATTTTCTTTTTATATCTTCTGTAGGTAATCATAGCTATGTTTAGCTTTCCAGTGTAAGTTCTGTTGTTTATTGATTTTAGAAGAACTATTATTTTATTAGTAAGGTTAGTAGCTAATTTGTTGGCTTTTCTTGGCTGCATGCCCTTTGCAGATGACCTACTAAGTAAATACTATCTTACAAAACAGTCCATATTAATGTAAAAAAACTTAATGTTCATCTTAGCAAACACATTAATATAAAGATCACTTTCTACTCATTCTTTTTTCCTCTGTTTTTCTACTGTGAGGAAAACACTATATTTCAGGTAATTCAAATGGTTGCTGCTTCTTTCTGTTTTTTTCACATTGACTTGATTATGCGTCATCTGATAAAGGTTGAATTAATTTTTAAAGACAAATATGTTTTAGCTTTGGTTAGCAATTTAAGGGACAAGGATTGTCTTTCTGTTTGTAGGAGAAGAATTTGTACATTTTACTCCTGTTTTTCAATTCTACCAGTTACATATGTGACATGTATGTAGGGTATGAAGAATACAGTGCACCGGAGAACAAAGGGACTCTTTCCATGAAAACACATCTTGCATGCATTTGGGAGGAAAGAATGGGACTAAAAGGTAAAGGAGTTGTCAGCTCTTGTCAGCAAAGGTTGGACCAAGAGAGATAGTTTTGGGTGAAGAAGTTGACTGGAAAAGTTCCAAATAAAACACAGTCATACAAAAGCAACAGAAGGAAAGAAGCAAGTAACGATAATGCTGGGTAAGCAAAATCCAAGGCTAGGCATCTGTGTCCTTCAGCTGCCAAATGCACCCAATTAGCAGCATTAAAGGTTGGCTGTGCAGCAGTGGCAAACAATAAGGTTATAGATATGCCATGCTATCAACTGCTTCTGAATCCAAAACTAAATTAGTGGTTAATTTGTCTAGTGATTTTCAAAAGAACGTGCAAGGATAATTGAGTCTCTTTGTCTTTTATTTTTTTTTATCTTTCTCACACAAATAAAAATATAAATATGCTTTTATTTGTGTGTGTCTTTGTGGCTTATAGAAAAATAAATTAGTCAATAAAAGCCTGTGAAGATGGGCAGAGGTAATCTTAACTAAGCATATTAACACATTTTAATTTTGATATTTGCAAAATGCATAATATATATTAAATGAATTATTATAGCATATGTATTATGATTGCAATTTTTTACAGAATGCATAAGCTAAAAATAGATGCCTGTGTTGCTATGCTTTGTTCTTTATCTGTGTGTCTTGGGGGGGGGATTAGTGTGAGATACAGCAGGAGAGATCACTGAATGAAGTGAAAGAAAATCATTAGACTGAACATGGAAGTCTTTCCTTCACATAAATGATTTACCTTCATCTGAGAGCTATTTGTCTCTGCCTGTTGGATTTTGTCATATTCTTGACATACTCAGGTCTTCATTAGATAATTGCTTTGAAAATAAGGTTGAAATCTTTCTAGTTATGAAAAAACATGGAACTTTCAGATATATAGTAAATATTTTTCTTTAAATTACAGTGCAGTTAACAATTTTATCTGAAGCAGTTGAAACAAACAGTAAAATAGTATCTCATTTCCATTCATGGCACATCTGACATGCAATAATTATCGTATATTGCTTGTAGATTTGCAGCTTAAATCTAGGAATAGACAATGTTCTATTTTACACGAGTTACCAAGTGATTTTTCATTGATTTTATTAACCAATTTATTTACACATTCATTTTTTTAACCAAGATTTTCAGTGAAGGTAACAGACCTATACAGAATTCTCTCTGAGTTCTGATGCTAGCTTTTGTTATCCTTGCTTTGGGGTGTCAAGAAAGTTTGATTGACTTGCTGAAGTGCTGGCTATACATGAATCATAAGAGTAAATCATGAGAGCTAGATTCCTCAGTTCAATGCAATGCAGCATTCCCTTTGTTGTATGGAATAGTTTTTCTCAACTCAGTGGTTTTGCCTGCCTGAAAGACTTCAAAAAAACCATTATATGCAAATATGTGTTTTGATTTCATTGAGGAGGAAATTCACTTTCCCTGCATAAATCTGAAGCTCTGTGACAGTGAAGTACAAAGACCAATGTTAATAAACCCCTTCCCAATTATAGCCAAGGTGAAATCTTAGACTCTTGTTTATAGGAACCGTATAATCACAGAGCCTCTTTTCTCTTTGTATGCTATTTCCATTGCCTCTTAGGCTAATCATTACCTGCCAGCTGTGGAGACTTCCCCAAGGCTTAAGAGGAGGGTCAGTTCTACAAAAATAATTGTCATCATTTAGCTTTTATATTTTCTTGCATGAAGTCTATAGAAATTGAAGTTCTTAAAAAGGAACTGATGAACAAGCAAAGGAAAACAACATCGGAACTAGAGGATCTTTAAGATCCCTTCCACCCCAAAGCATTCTATGATTCTATGATCATTAGCATTTTAGAGATGAGTGACATGTATAAGTATGGTCTAATACTGTGAGCTGTTCTAGCATTGGAATGTATATGGTACAAAGTACCTGTATACCCCAGCTGTCATATGGAAACTTTCTTTACTTTGCAAGCTAATTTATCCTTTAGTGAAGCATAAGAAACTGGTTGTGTTGGATATTCAGTGTTCAAATCTCTTATGATGATGGCAGTGCCCTGAGTTTCTTCACAAGGAATCAAATTATTTTTTTGCTATTATAATTTGCAACATTAAGCATTCCTTATACACAGCTTGGGATGTTCTTAGTCTTTTGGATTTCCGTGTGGTCATTCTTTGACTTACTCTATTCCAAAAGAGGGCACATATGTTGATTTATTTCTGGTATTTGTCTATATTTAATTGGATATAGTGTTTGCTAGATTGAGATGTGCTAAAGCAACTAGTCTCTCCACTTTTCCCAAGTTATGAACAGGCATATTTGCAAAACCTGGCTCATTGATGTTTGTGTTGTGTCTACTATGTGCATATGGAGGAGGGAGATCAATCATTTTTTTATCTTTATTGTATTTGTCTTGGTGATGACTGCAAGAAATTATACAATTAAAATGTATGTCCACTTTGTGAAAAAAAGTATTAAAATGCCTTGCAGTGGTAAAGGTTTAAATGACACAGGCAATAATTTAGGTCTTTTTAACAGTGTAGAAGCCTTTAGTAAGAACCTAAATACAGATACATTATTATTGTACGTAGGCTAGATAAGGTGGCTTCCAATAGTAAAAGTGTAAGATTCTTATATGTCAGTGGTTTCTTTGATTTTAAAGCTGTTATGCAGCAGATACTTGTTGATTAGTTTCAAGCTCTTCTCAAAGCAGATCAACATGAATTTCATGTATAAAAAGCACATACTGTGATCAAAAGATGAAGTATTGCAAGGTGATTTCATTTTACAGTTTCAAAAACTGCAGGCTAGATTCAAAGACCATTATGTTAAAATACCTGAAGAAATTCCTGCTGTTCTACAAAGTTAATGAACTTCTGATGGTGTCCTATCCATCCACACCTGTTTCTTTGATAATTTATGCACAGGAGTGTAGTTTATTTTAAGCAAAGAAGATGAAAGAGTGTCAACTTTGCCAGTCTGAGGGTTGGGTTCATCTCACCTATGATTAGCCACCTGTGCATGAGGTGTCTAGGCTAAAATTGCCATTAAATATTCCACCAAGAGAATTCGACACCTTCAGGAATGATTGATCCAGCCCTTCCTAGGTGCCAATTTTGGAATGTGAGGAATTTCAGTCTCAAGATTATTTACCTCATTGGTTCGGAAGGAGTCTAGAAATCTAACTTAAGTGAGCTGCCTGACTTCAAGGTAGTGAAATTAGGGCAAATCTACCTTAAATTACTAAATTAACAAAAGTATTGAAGATTGTTTCCTATGAATAAAACCCTTATGCCCAACTTTTTTTATGCATTCTTTTTTTTTTTTTTTTTGTTCCCTTAAATATTTTGAGCATGTGTCATTTAGCCTTGTTAAAGTATCACCCAACCCATTCAGTATATGTCATATGATGGCACTGTGAGACAAAGATGTCCTCCTACACTAAAGATCAAACAGAACTTTCTGATTAATTTTTTTCTTTTTTGGGTGTCAGTGGAGAGGAGGCTGGGAAATATCCTCCACTGCTATGTGGGCTTGCTTGAATGATTAGCTCTTTTTTAACTACCTGAACACAGATTCACATAGTAATTAAATTCCTGCTGTAGAAGTGACTATTCAAAGAAAACAATAAAAAATGCTTTTGATTAAATGCTACATTTTATTGGTGAGGGAGAAGCATCTTATGAAGAAGTACATTGACATTAATGTCTCTTCTTTGGATTCCTAGTGGAAGGATATAGGATTTACTGTTCACCAACTCTCAGAATTCTCATTTACATGGCTTATACCATCTCCCCCAGTAAAATCATTTCAGGTCAGATGTTTTGTTACAGATGACTCACATCCTCTTCTAACTTAGATGCTGTGCAGTACCATAGTGAATTCACATGATGCATCAGGGCAGAATTTGGCCGCAAAATCTTTGCCCCAGTGCAAACTTCTCTTTGGTGCTAGAACTAATGAGCTCCTAAAATTAGTCTGAATCTTTGGGTTTTATTTTTATTTCATGTAATTCTACTTCATGCTGATGATGAAGATTCACAAGGGTATAATTTTTAATCATAAGGTATGAAATATAGAATCATGGAATAAAAGAAGTTGCAAGGAACCTCCGGAGGTCATCTATTCTATATCCACTGTTCAAAGCAGGGCTAACCTAGATCATAGTGGAAGAACTAGTGGATGAAAGAGAAAAGGAATTTAGTCTGTCATGTCTGGGGCCTCTTTATGCAGAAATCATAGAATTCTGGAGTGTTTTGGGTTGGAAGGGACATTTTTAACTAGATCAGATCCAATCTACCCTTGAGTGGTTCCAGGGATGGGGCATCTACAATTTCTTTGGGCAACCTGTTACGGTCTTTATATACCCCCTTCGTAAAAAAATTCTTCCTTGTATCTAGTCCAAATTTACCCTCTTTTAGTTTAAAATCATTACCTCTTGTCCTATTGATAGAGTCCCTGCTAAAAAGTTTGTTCCCATCTTTCTTATAAGCCCCCTCATGCACTTGCTAAGTACAAGCATTTCTACACATTCAAATTCAAAAGGGTAGACATATTTTTATAGCTTAGTATTAAAATTGAAATTTTTACCATTATACAAAGCTAGTGAAGCCTGGTATATACTTTTCCATTCCTGTCTTCATCAAAACAGATACCTCCTTCTTCAAACTCAGGAGCAAGAGCAGGTAGAAAGCTCAGCTCTTGAACTGCTAAGTCTGTGCAGCAGTGAGCTAAATATAAGACTTTCAAAGAAAAAGGAGAAAATAACCTGTGCTTCAGATTCCCTTACTAACTGTCCCAAGGCCCTGAAGTCTCTTTTGATTGCTCTTGGACTAGAGGTTGCAGCTTCATCTCCACACACATAGAAGGTCAGTAATAGATAATAGTCCAAGGGCTGTACCAAGCTGGGAAGTTTTGTAGTGATGTCCCTAACCCAGACTCCAGGGAGGCAGCAAACTTCCCTAAGAGGAGGGACTGTCCAGCATGTCTGACCCTCTTTTCCTCTCAGAAGGGAGTCACCTACATCTACAATTCTTCTTCCTCAGGGAGATGGTTGTTACATGGAGGGTAGGCCTTTCTGACTTTGGTCACACCTCTGTTGTAGATGAACTGTCATCCACATCATCCATTGACTGGCCATCCACATTATCCATTGCCTGGTCTTCCACATCCAGAACCTCACACCTCTTGTACAGAGGAACCTTAGATGGAGTGGTGGCCAAGGAGGGGGTTCACCTGTTGCCTTGAGTGTGGATGCCTCTATTCATTCCTTCGGCCTGGCAGGGGAGTGATACAGGGTCCCCTTGATCTTGTTTTGTTTGTTTTGTTGTTTTGTTGATTGTTTTTTTATTTTCTGGTGGGTGCTTCTCTTTCTCTCTCAGGGAGGACAGAGCTTTGCTCCATCAGTGTATCACTTTCTTAGCCTCCCTGATGCTCCTTAACTACTACTTCCACTTGCAGCTCTGACACTAGGCTGAGCACATTGTCCACCTGGTCACACTGCACAAAGCTATTCTCACTACTGCCACCCCTTACTGTTGAAAGGCTATGGCATTCCCTTCAGCCTGAGACCTGGACAGCTGCATGGTTCTGTGGGAGTTCTGTCTGGGTTGCCACACCCATTCTGGCAAGCGCAGAGGACAGAGCTTTCTGCTGGGTGGATACTACAGCAAAGCTCCTTCTGAGAGGGTGATGACCACCAATTGAACTCATCTCTTGAGCTTCATATACTCCTTGTTCCACATTCAGTAGAGATGACTGTATGCCAAGACCATAGTCCAGGGATGTACATAGGTAATATGCATCATACTGGTTATAATTTAGTTGTATATCTTTTACACAAACCATAATTGCTTTACCTAATAATTATTTAAAATGGATTTATTGATCTCAAGGAATTCAGTCTGTTAGTTGATTATTGTAATTTTCATTGTCCTTATATAATTTTCTGTATCTTTTGCTTCAGACAAGTTCAATAACTCTAAGTCTACGAGTAAGAAATCTAGGAAATTCTCATTAGGAAAAAGCTAAGTGTTCATTTCTCCAATGTTTTTCAAATATGGGGGAAATATATCCTGTAGTTTAGTTCTATAGAACACCTTGTGAAATTTGAAGTGATCTAAATTTTCCTCTGAGCAGGTCTGTTCCTTGGCAACAATTTTGTAGTGAGCTGTACTGTCATATGTCCTTTTCCAGAAAGACAGTGTGATATTTATAAATCTATCTAAGAATACAGATAACCCACACACTAAAGCATGTGTCAGGGCATAGCTGTCAATACTGTCAACTTGCTGTTCTTTGAAGGAGCAGAAAGACACATAGACTCACCAGTGTGTGGCCCTGATTTTAGACCTCTGAGCTCTGTAGAATTTGTTTTGCGTTAATTCATTTTACAAATAAATGTCCCTGTGTAAAGCATATGTTGAGATTTAGAGATCGCACCGATGTAGAATCTGCTACAAAATATTAGAGCAGATAACATCTTACAGAATTTGGCACATTCTGTTTGAAAGAATCTGGCAGTGCATCAGGGACTAATAGCTAAGAGGCTCTGAGGGAGGTGATGTTTTTCTTTCTGAAGGACACTGCAAGGACAGAAGGAAGCAGGTCCTTACTGAGACACAGAGTATCACTTGGTATGTTAGGGCAGAAAGTGAGGAGTGCTTTATTTGTTTGAGAAATTGTAGTGTACAGATACTCATGTACATTATTGAAACCAATGTCAAAAGTTCTGATCCAGCAGAACTTTTCCTATTTTATTTAAATACTTTGGGACATGCATGTGCCTGGAAGTATTTCCATGCAACTACTGCCTTGTATCAGCCCTGAGCTCTGCTACCAGCTCCGCACAAAGTGTTGAGCGGCTGCCAGTCAGTCACATTATTAAGGCTTGAAATGGTCCAGTCTGGCTGAGCAGGGATTACTTCTGCCCATGATTGCTTTCCAAACTGTGTCACCTACTTCCCATCCTGCCCTCCCTTATTGAGTTTAGTGTCTGTGTAAGGCAGATGGTTCTGTGAAAATGAATTTTGAGTACTTCTGGATGCAGTTAACCTGTGAAGCAATCTGAGACTTCTGTTTCCAGCATGGGAGTATGCTTTTCACAGTGTGAGAACTGTTTATTAAGGTTCTTCTCTGTGTGTGTGCGGTAAGAAGAATGTGTACACCTACCACTCCCATGAAATATTATCGTAGTTCATATTTGAGGAGGAACTGTGAACAACACCTTTCCTCTAAAAAAAGGATTTCTTTTGGCTCAGGAAATCCCTGAACTAAAAATTACTGGTTGCCGAGAGAGAATTTTGGAAATGAGCATGTATTTTTGCCTTCTGCCTATCAGAAGACAGGTTACATGTACCTTTGGTTTGAATTGGAATGTCTGCCTGCATGTTGTAACATCAACTACTCTGTACTGGCAGACAAAAAGAAACATACTCACAGACTCTTCTTTTTTCCTACTCTGCCTTTCAACACTGTCCACAAAGAGCCTTTTCTTCTCAACTCAGAAACCATTCTTTACTGTCATGTCCTTCTGCAATTTTTCATGGTGTTGTCTATTAGGAAAGGTGTTTTGATGTCTCCTTTCTCTTCTTCTAAATTAAGCACAGCTTATGCTTTTTAAAATAGATTTGTAAGCCCTTAACCAAGATTCCAGATACTTCTGCACAGCACCGTGTACATAAGAAGCGTGAAGAAAAATTGAGAAAACCATTTAATTTTCCTTTCAGGAATCATTACAACTTGACCTATTGTTTTGTGGACTAATTAATAAAGGAAGTGTTTTTAAGTCTTGTAATGCAAAGTCTCGGTTTTGACTGAAGGGAAATACAGGTTTTAATGTGTTCTTTTGGTTATCAACATGCATACATATATTGGTCAAAAATCTTCACTTTGAGGAGGTTTTATAAAATGTTCTTGGGGAGCTGAGTACTACTGTAGAATGGTGTCTTTCCACTTGAATTTTAATGTCACAGGTTTTTTTCCTTGAAAATTATGTGGGGAAATGAGGAGAGGGAAAAGAGAATGTATTTTTCAACAGGGTTTCAAAGGAAAAAGCTCAAGAGCTTTCAACATAAAGCAAATTACTAGATTTTGCTTCTTGTGAAAGTACTGATTAACAGAAAAAGCTATTAAGGAATAAATCAGCAGTGATGAAATTTACTTGAGGCATGCCACTGCATTCCTTTACCTTTTATAAAATATTTTTGCCTCTTCACCATGAAGTGAATGTAGATGGATTGTGAGTTTTCAATGTTGCATTTACTTTTGTCTTACCTGGAATAGGTTTTGTTTTGATGGAAGAGTGCAGTTTTCATTATGGTGCCTAAGAATGCATTTTGTCTATTGGAAGTGAAGGAAATTGCACAGCAGGTAAAAACAAAATAGAACCCAGTACTTTTACCTATAAAAAAAAGAAAAATTTGTTCTTTGACAGTCAGGAGCTGTAAAGAGGCAGAACACAGCTCTTCTAAGATTCAATACATTAGAAAAACACATTAACAGAATGTTCATTTCAGAAAAACAAAGTATTTTTATGTTGGTCATCCACGTTGCTGTTTATTCTTGACTTTTTTCTCAGTCCAGTCTGGACTGTCAGTTCTTATTGATATCACTGCTGGCACATTTCCCTGTAAGAGGAAGACCATAGCTCCAATGCTCCTTATCTTTCCTTATGAACCTTTATCTATTACTATGGTACAAACACACTATCTTTCCTGCCACTCAGGTATTATCCATTTCTGCTCCCTGAGCCTTATCCTGTAAGCAATATCCAAATACTGCTACATTTTATTTAAAATTGTCAGAAGTTTCTTTTCCTTTCCACATAGCTATGTTTTTCCTCTCTTTCTCCTGTGATCAATGCAGGCTGCTTTTCTTTTATGCTTCTGACACTCACATCAGCTTTTCTCCACCTCACTATTACCACAGCTGCTGCAAAGATCAAATTAATTAATCTTTGTTCTACCTGTCATTTTCCAGTCTAAATTGTTCCATTGCAGCTAGTTCAAGTTGTTCCTCTTTATCTAAAAGTCCTCTCAGAGGTCTCTTGCTCTTTTTCACACCTATTCATGTTTCATTCCCCATTGCATCTTCCAGTATCCTTCTCTAGAAATGTATTTTGCCATTGTCCATCTCTTTACTGTTCCTTAAAATGAGGGTCTGCTGTTTTCTGTTTTTTTTGGTTGTTTTTTTTCATAGCTGTCTTCTCTTTGTGATAGTTGCCAAAGAGCTGTCTTTCAGTATGTATGCATAATGCCTCTGAACTTTCAGTCTCCATTGTATGCTGCCCTTTCATCATCAGCTAAATAATTAAGGACGGATAAAGGAGCAGTCAGCACAGATGAAGAGTATGCATTTTATTAAAAATGCTCAATATAAATATTAATATGTGTATAATGTATCTTACAAATATTTAAAGGACGTAAATGAATAAATGTAGTTATGATAGACAAAAAAATGCATCCTAATGTTGCCACCTAATTTGACTTTCTTATATTATTGGTAGTCTTTAATGGTAATGGTTCTGGGAAAGCATGCATAAGGGCTGCTTTTACAATAAAACTTGGGAACAACAGGTAAACACATATAGCTGTTACTATTGTTCTAAGTCAAGTTCTCTAGCCAGATTTTTTTTTTTTTTGATGCAAAGATAATGTGAGAAATTAATGTGCCCCAATAAGAGTCTTGCTGCTAATAATTTGATCACACATTTTTTTCTTCATAAAAAAAAAAGCCTTGAACTGTTAACACAACACTATTCAACTCAGAATAACCTATCTGCAGATGAAATAAAACCTTGAAGAGACAATTTTATGAAAAGCATATTTCACTAAAAAGTAATATATGGCCAATATAATGGTTATTCTCGATATAAGAAAACATATTGAGCTATAATTCATGGCAATAGCATCAGTGTTACAGGCTTTCTCTTGTAAAGAACCATATAGTGAAGCAAAAGTGAAGCTTTATTGTAAGCCATTCTTGGTGTAATATTGTATCAGGTGTTTATCTCTATGTTTTAATGAGAAGAACTACATTAACTTTCTTACACCCAATGAACACTTCAGGTTTTGACAGTCTCAGTAGCTCTATGTAGTTTAACCTGAGCTTGTGAGATCATCTACCTTTTTTATTGTAGGAGCATGTTTTGTTTTTTTTAAATTGAAGATACTACAGAACACAAAACATTATGTACTCAGCCAAATGTAGGGGTTTTAAAATCTCTTTAGATACACACTGTATTAAATATCAAAGCTGTTTCCGTTCTTCTGTCTCATCCCTTATGTTAAGCAGTTCACAGAAGATCTAACCTATGTATTCCTCAGTAGAATTGTAAATATAATTTAAGGTATTTTTTTCCCAACCTCAGTTTTTCTGTGGAAGTTGGCATGGCTTTAGCTTTATTCATGTAACTGTGCAAAGGAAAATATTTTATGTTAAAGGTGGTATATCAGCATGTATTTTTTCAGCAAGTTCGGCAGTGTAACATCTGGTTTCCTTGGTGCATGCGGTAAAGTCATAACCAGAAAGGCCATTTCCTCAGTGACTTTTTGAGACAATCATGAGAAAAGACATTGAAAATATTTACTGTGTGAGTAGGGTTTGGGTTCTTCAAAAGAGCCTAAACTTTTGCTAATTTGGAAATCCATTGGAAGTCCTCTGTCACTGAAGCACTGAATGATAAAAAACGTGTGGACATGTAAAAGGAAGCACTTCAGGAGTGAAAGCAGTAAAAACCCAAAACTTCAGCTTTCACTACATATATTGCAGAAATAATTTTTTTTTTCTTCGTTCATTTTTTGCTACCTTCCACTCTAATTTCCATTTTTCAACAGCAAAACAAAGCTAATGTTTTTCCTTATAGTTTCAGTCTGGCCTTCATATGTACCCTAGAAGAGATCACAGCAAATTGTTTATTTGTCATTCTTAAATCATAGAATCGTAGAATGCCTTGGGTTGGAGGGGATGTCTAAAGGTCATCTAGTCTAACGCTCCTGTAGTAAGCAGAGACATCCTCAACTAGATCAGGTTGCTCAGAGCCTCATCAAGCCTGACCTTCAATGTCTCCTGGGATGGGGCCTCCACCACCTCTCTGAGCAACCTGTTGCAATGTCTCGCCACCCTGATAGTGAAGAACTTCTTCCTAACATCCAATCTAAATCTACCCTTAATGGTTTAAAACCATTGCCCATCATGCTATCACTACATGCCCTTTTAAACAGGGCCTCCCCAGCTTTCTTGTAGGCCCCTTTCAGGTACTGGAAGGTGGCTATAAGGTCCCTGGACACTTCTCCATGCTGAACAACACCAGCTCTCTCAGCCTGTCCTCATAGGAGAGGTGTTGCAGCCCTCCAGTCATTTTTGTGGCTCTTCTCTGGACCTGCTCCATCAGGTCCTTCCTGTGTTGAGGGTAGTACTCCAGGTGAGGAATCACCGAAGCAAGAGAGTAGTAGTGAAATGAATAGGTAGCATTAGCTCTGTTCTTAAACTGTATATAAAATAACTAATCCTTCTCCCATCTCACAAAACCAAGTCATTGTAAATAAAATGTTTATTATTTATTGAAAGCTGACAGCATACTTACTGTTGTGTGAGCAAGACTCTGCTTGTAATTTTTTTGCTGAGGGCAGGTTTGACTGTAGGAGCACTTTTTTCACTGGAAATGAACAATGGACTTTAAATGTGTGTTGTGGCAAAAGAAGGAAATCTTCATGCCCTAAACTATGATTAAAATAATGTAAGTGTGATGGGTTTGCACGAATGTTCACAGTCAAAGCAAGTTTGTAGGTTCTTCCCAGCCTAATAGGTTAGAATATTTGAAGGATTTCAGTAGCTGCTTTCCAAAGAGTAATAAAGGTCTGAAAGCTCAATTAAATTCCAGTACTATTTATTCACAGATTTGTTTAAAAAAAATCCCAGTCTGTACTTAAGAGCATTATTGTGAAGATTGAAGGTTTTATGTTTCCTGTGAGAATGTTGTAAGTAGTATCACATTGAATACAGAGTGATATGTTCTTAGGTTATGCACGGGCTTAGTGTATAGCAGATACGTGCTTTGCCCATTGTCTGTGACATTTAAGGGAGGAACAAAATTTAAAGAGTGCTTAGCTGCATGGTAAAAATCTTGGACACATGGGAAGAACTATAGTCAATGAAATAATATGAGGTCCTACATGTTGTAGAACTTCATGAACACCAAGGTCATAAAATGTTGGCATTTGTCTTAATATAAAAAAATGTTAACAATGAATTTATATTTGTGTTTGATAAATATGTATTATGTTATTAAAAAAGTAGGGATTGACCAACAAAAGCACAGTGTGATAACTGTGAATTAAGTAAGTCAAAGAACCATACTGAGTATAGTATTAGCTAAGTCACTCATTCAGACCAGACCCCACCAGATCCTCTGCTTTAGTATCTGCTATTTATTGTCTTCACATTATCTCATATTTTGCAGCAGTCCAGTTGCTATGAGTATCTTCAGAAGATATAAATTTCTTATTTTCTTTTTTTTAATGGTATAAAGTTAACAAGAACTTTCTTATTAGTAAAAATTATTTTCTTAGCAAACAAAACATTGCTAAAACGTGTGCAGAATAAATCCCTGTTTGATTGTTCAATCTGAGGGAACCTTGCATTGTGACTCTGAGCACTACAGATCGATCTAATCACCACATCTGAGACATCTGAGGGGATGACTGCTAGAATAGTCATGTGGGTTTTTCTAATTTGCTGGGGATTTATTCCTCCGTATTTTGAGGAGGATACAATTATTTTTAAAATCATTGATGCTTTCATGTTCAGCACCTTCACCATTGCAATATCTCATTGACAAAGTAAGAAGGACCTAATAGACCTTGAGGGTGTGGAAGAAGAAAATATAAAGAAGTTAGAAGTACCGTATTCATTCACTCCACTTTACTGCTCTTTCTGACACTTTGAAAAAACTTGGGTCTTGCTTTAAAGTCTGTGTTTGAAGCGGTTGCACAAATAACCCTCTGTAATACATACATTTGTGTAATTAGATGGCTGATGTTGCGGTAACTCTTGGTGATGCTATCCTATTCTGTTCATGATTCTTGTTTTGGCTGCCCAAGTCTCCAGCAAACATGCACAGAAGACAATAGCTCTAGTAAAAAAATAACCCATGGTTTTTTTCTTCTTATTTTAACTGCATCTGATTGAAACTAGAGGAATGGGAGGACCTGTTTTCTTCCAGTTTACTCTTTCTTCTTTGGTTTATTATTTCTTTGAAAGAGTTGCTATAACTGGCTTGCAAATAAGGGCTAATGACATCCCTGTGGATAGCACAACACAGACAGACTGACATGGATCTCATGTTTTTCCAGATGAGGATAGGCATTCACTCAGGATCAGTGCTGGCTGGAGTTGTTGGTGTAAGAATGCCACGTTATTGTCTCTTTGGGAACAATGTCACCCTTGCAAGCAAGTTCGAGTCAGGAAGTCACCCACGCCGCATCAATGTCAGCCCAACCACATACCAGTAAGTCCTCTTAGCCTTTTCATATTGTTTCTTATTTCAGCCTGGTTTAAATTTGATCTTGTAACATGCCCTGTCCTCAACACATGAACTTCAACAGAAAGTCAACAGGGCACCTGGACAACTGGAAATACGTGTTGCATGGGGCTGTCAGTCTTTTCTTTGCAAATTTTCATCAGGATGTGCAAAGTCAGTGGAGTCAAGGAAGCACAACAGGAGGGCCAACAATTCCTGCCTAAAATAACATGTAATAGAAGTGGGATAATTTTATGCACTGTTACAGCTTTAGGCTAAGGATTTGGGTTCCACTCACTAGACATAGTTCATGAAGAGAAGTGTATTCTCATTGGCTCAGAAAAAAAAGTCTAATTTTTCCAGTTAGGGCAAACTTTTGTATGCTTTCTTGAAGACAGAATTTCTTATTTAGCATTTTCTTAATGTAGGAAAAAAGATCGAAAATGACAAAGCATTATCCATAGATCTTTGGAGAAATTATGCAGATAGAGAGAAGGCTTGATTAAATCTGGTTATGAGGAATAGCTCCTAAATAAAAAAGTTGTAATTCCTTATTGTTCAAATTTGACAGCCTGACTATTAGAATTTCTGCTGCTTGGATTACTACTGATGTACTCACTTTCTTGACAGGAGATCTCAAACTTACTCTTTTACCAGTGTTCTGTATCTGAAGTAATTTTCTGAAGTACAGTTTTGCTCACATTTTGGGACGACTTCTCTGCGGTAAATCTGTTGATTTACTTGACCCTGTATTCCATCAAATGCTTCCATTTGATCGTACTGTGCTGCTCTGTACTCCATATTTTTATCTTCTAAGAAGCAGTGTTTTCCAAAGTAGATAAATCCTCATTCAATATGAAAATAGCAGAATTTTCACTTAGTTAAAACTTACAACATTTATAATTGCATGTCTGTGTCCACCATGCCCCCTGATGAAAATTCAGATATAAGTTTTGTTCTTACAAAGCTTGCAGATAATGGAAGCATGTCTAATACTTCTCAGCCTTCATTTTACAGTACAGATTATGCATTATAAAGCATCATCAGCATTCAAATGATAATTATACTTCAGAATGCCTATTATTGGTTTCAGACACTTCCCTGTGAGCCTGTAATCTGTCTGTGTGAGAATCAGAGTCTAAAATTCTAAATATAAGATGTGGTGTTGCCTAGCAGCAGCACTGAACCTGGGGCAGCCTTGCTCCAGTTACCCCTGCCTGGGCAGAGCTTTGCAATGTGGAACAGCACCTTTTACAATGGTGGCCTTTGAATCTGTTAAGGATAAGAGCTCACTTCTGCTCAAAATACCTTGTTCTCTTGACCCGGGTCTATTGACTGAAGGATTACAGAGCCCCATTTAACTTGAATCACTGAGCATTGTAAAATGAAAGCACTGGAACAGAACTGGTAAAACTTCCAGTGAAACATGTGGAAACTGGAGAGGGAGTAGAGGATCCCAGACTGGTCGCTGCTTAAACATGTAGCTCAGAAGGAATAGGAAAAGAATGACACATTCTCTGTTCCTTTAGGAAACTGGCAAATCCAGCTCAAGGTTTATTTAATTTATCTACATTATCCTGAACTGAATAAAATTACCCTGATTTCCATACTCAGGAAGGAAGCACAGTGAGATTTATGAGACTCATCTTCAGCACAGAAGAGAGATTAAATATTTTTTAATTCTTTGTTTCAGCCTAGAATAATGATGTTTATAAGATATTAATATACCTACATTCATCCTGTTTCTCTAATAGTATTACAATGTAATGCCTTGGGATCTCTAAGCAGTTATCAAAAGCAAGTAAACATAATTGTTGCTATTTGTCAAGTAACTGTGTTTAAAAAATAATATTATTTTTTCACTTCTTTCCACCTCTGGTCTTTTCCAACACGTATTTCCCTTGTGGAGAAGGTGCTTCTGGCATTAAGTGTTGGGTACTAATACTTTCCATTATCCATGCTGGCCAATATATCTGGAACCTGAGCTTAGGCAGAGATGAACAGCCTGTATCCCACATCCTTGTCTGATTTAGGAGCAAGGGCAACCAAGCATACCTCCTTATTGAGCTGGGTGAGGCCACTACCTGCCTAAATTGCCCCTCAGCCTTTATAATTGATTAAAAACTGCAGAATGTGAATAGATTTTAACAGCTATCTCACAGAATGTTGTATGGAAGGAGTTTTACTTTTAGATAATTAGGACGGATGCATATGCATCTCTCTTTATTGGGATTTTAAATTAAAACTATGAATTTCTATTTATTTAGATAAAATTCTTTTTCCTACATATTCTGACTCAATCTATATCTACATCTATGTTTTTCTGTCTCATATGGACAAAGAAATGGATTTGCTTTCCAATAGTCTTTTCATATTATTTTAAATTTTATTTCTAATGATCCTTTTAAAAATGTTTCTTTTTATGTTGGTCAATTCACCATGTATGCTTTCACGAGACATAGTAAAGGATGGGCAGTTTAGCTACAGATGGAAACAGAGCACTGTTTATAGATGGACAGAAAAAAAATATCTTTAGTCTAAGTATTAAAAGTCTAATCAAAGTGCACTGGTTTATTCTTGATTTTCTGTTCCTAGTGTCATCCGCTTCCACAAGACTGAACCCTTGTAGTCACTGTGATTTGTGATTATGGTCCTGGGGCCTCTGAATGTGAATGTGCTTTGTGACACTACATTTTTATTCAAGGTTCATCTGTAGTTCACTCTACACAGAATAACTCTGATTTAGATCACTGTTCATTAGTTAACAGTATATGTTACACCACAGTTCCACACAGCTAAACTAAAGCTAAAACATATTTAGGCAACAGTCATCTGACTGCTAGACAACTGCTAAAACTACAGAAAGCTCCAGCCAAGACAAATCCAGACAAGTCCTGAGGCCAGCACTGGTAGATCAATGTAAAGCCTGGGGCCTTTTACTAGTGATGGTGCAATCCTATTCACTGAGCCTTATTCTCTAATGTCCCAGATGGAGATCAGAGACCCAGTATTCCTTCTGCTTATGTGGGTGAGAAATAAAAGTATTAAACGTTAGTGATAGACACTCACCATGTTGAGCTGCATATGATATACAATATATTGCATTAAAAAATCATGGCTAATCCTTTCATAATCTTCTTACAATTGATCCATATGAGGGAAAAATGCCAATACACGAACTTCAACAGTTTGAAAAATAGTAAAGTGCAGTGTGAAATGAATTGATAGTCAGGTTTTTTCAGTCTTCTCATCTTTCTAGCATATAGAGAATTCTAGAGAGAAATTCGAAGCCAATAAAATTTGGAACCAACTGATTTTTGTCCTTAAAGTAGCAAATTATTTTTATGCAGTGTATTTTATGAGCAGCCTACCAGTATTTCTAATGAGTGTCATAATAATTTATCATCTGAATTCATATGGAAACAAATGAGCTGGCATTTGTTACCAAATCAGATACCCAGCTGGGGAAGTAACCAATACCTATTGCCATAGAAGAAGGGCTCATCAATCCAGCAGGAGACAGTCTTTTAATTAATTTCTCCTAATTGTACCACGTAATAGGTAGATGTGAATAAGGTTAACTAGAATTTTTACAGTTCTTTAAGAGTTAGGGAAGAAAGAACCTTTTGTTGATAGTTATCCCCGTGAAAAGTAAAATTTATGGAAGATTGTCCTGGCTGCTTTGCTTTTCTTGGTGCATACTATATTTAGGAAAGCAGTGTATATTCTCCTTTATTGTAGTGCATTGTATTTCTTTTAGAAATTTTGTTCACATTTTGGTCTATACAACAATTTTCCTTAAAGACATTTACTTGGGAGATCAGTTCTGAGTGGGTGTGTTTTTAACTCTGATTCAGCAAATTGCCAAACCTTACCATAACATGACTTTTATTTAGGATATGTGAATATTCATTATACAGAGGTTGATATATATGCAAAACAAAAGTGAATAAATCAGAATCATAGAATTGTCAGGGTTGGAAGGGACCTTAAAGATCGTCTACTTCCAACCCCCCTGCCAATGGCAGGGACACCTCCCACTAGAGCAGGTTGCTCAGAGCCCCATCCAGCTTGGTCTTAAAAACTTCCAGGGGTGGGGCTTCCACCACCTCTCTGGGCAACCTGTTCCAGTGTCTCACCACCCTCATGGGGAAGAAATTCTTCCTAA